>CAUYON010139055.1:0-30539 GCA_963573935.1 Arctocebus calabarensis
TGGAGGTAGGACACATTATTCTTAGTGAAACATCACAGAAATGGAGAAGCATGAATCCTATGTATTCAACTTTGATATGAGGACAATAAATGACAATTAATGACACAGTGGGGCATGGGGGAAGGAGAGAGCAGACAGAGAGAGAAGGAGGGAGGGGGTGAGGGAAAGAAAAAAGGAAAGAAAATAGTGACTAATTCTCACATGGATTGGATTCTACGATTAACAAAACCAAAACATATGTAACGTTATCTAGAGGGTGTAATTTTCTTAAGTAAAATAAAGTAATAATATTTCATGATATGCCATTTGTTTATTATCTATTTATTATTACTGTGTTAATGCTGAAAATTAACAACTACATTTTGTATATCATGCATTGTCTTAAAATACTACATCATAAAGGGGAAGTTAAGCAAGGCCTTTGAGTTAATCTTGTTTAGGTCTTTAAGACAATAAATGAGAAATATCATATCACCATGTGATATTCTCAGATTTTAGAGAATTAAAATCTTTCTTTTGTATCAAAGATTCCCAGATATATTTCATCAGGTTGCTAGGATGGAGAAATATAGAATTTCAATCAAAAAACAGCAAGGAAAGCTCTAGGGCTTCCCTTGAGAAAATTAGACAGTTACGTTGGCACTTGAAAATGACTTTCATCCTTTTATTTTGTAGAAAAAGGCCTATGGCAATGGCCAAGATTAAGGAAGCATGGTTTCTCAGATGACAATACTTAAGATCAAATGTTGGCAGCCTTGTGGTTTCCACATGACAAATCTTCTAGAATAGGACTCCCATCAGGGCCTGTAACTTGGGGAGAAAAAACATGGCAAGGTCACGGGGACACAGAAATAAAAATTGCATGACTTCAGTAAAATTTGTTAAGGTAGTAACAGTGAATGGGGACTTGCTTGGTAAGTATCTAGAAATACTTAGATACTATTAATAGGGACAACTCCAGATTTATTAGATATCCTACTTTGTTAATTCCAGTCTAAAATTATTGATAAGAATAAAACTCTGAGAACGTAGGTGTGTAGGACAGGAGAGTCAGTGACTATGGATGATGCGGATGGCAAGACCTTGCAAAGAAAAGAAATTTATAATGGAATATGAGTACTCCAAGGCCATGAAGCAGATCAATGACTAATTCAGGAACAAAGCGCAGATCATTAAATTCCAGGACCATAATTATAAAGCTATATCTGTAGTCCCTTAGTTTGGAAGATAAAATAGAAACACAAACACTAGATATAAAGGTAAGCAGAATAAAGAATCAAGTCACTTTGTGCAAAATTGCAATAGAGAAAGAAGGTATTATAGAAATTACACACAAAAATATTTCCATAGCTGCCCTCTGTTCAACTTGCTCTGCTTATATCACATTTGAAGCAGGACAATCTAAAATGTACAATGTCAGGTAGGCTTGTCCTCTATATCCGTATTTCAGTTAATCTCCAAATTTTTGCTTCTCTCAGAAATCACTTTTTAAAGTATTTCTTTTGAAGCCTGCTTTTCTTGGAAATTATGGTAGCCAATATCTTACAAAGATTATAACAATAGAATGGGCATTTATGTGAATATAAATAATAAACTATGTTCAGTTTTACAAGCCGGGCTAAAATTACAAGGGTCATCAATCCTGTGTTTCACAGCATAAAATGATAACCAGCTGGAGTTAGGAAAAAATTTTCCCCTGTGGTGTAATATTGAACAATTGGACAGGTGCTTTATGAAAGGTAATTTTTCCTGGCCTTCCACTGAAACATCTAGTGTAGGTCTTTATAAAATGCCAGTCTAACGGGCCATTGATCTTTTCAGCAAATGCGATTTGTAGGATTCTCACTTTTCCAGAAGTAATCAATAAGAATCTTAAGCCCACTTTGAAAAAAATAAAACTATACTACTTATTTACTATTTAGGAAGGAGATGGGCTATATTGAAAAAGAAATGATTCTATAGTCACCAAAAAAGTAATACAAAAATGATTATATTATATATGAAAGTGCATTTATAGTGATAACTTTGAGAACATTTACAACTATTTGTATAACAGCATTCAGAAAAGAAATGAATACACTTAGAGATATACGGGCACAGGAACATGTTTACATCAAAATTCCAGCATGTTTGGCGTAAGTTTTACTAATTTACAATGAAGAAAAAAGCTTATGTTTATTCTTTACCTCTTTTTTATATTCATTTTTGATTATACTTGGGTTGATTGTAGGATTTCCAACTTCTGTGTTTTAAGCAACTCTTATAAGTGTCCATCATTCAATTGAACAGTTTAGGTAATGAATTGGGTTGATTAAATATTTAGTGCAGTATTTATTTTATATTATTTTCTTTGCAATCTGAAATACAGCCTCACTACAGTATTTATTTTATATTATTTTCTTTGCAATCTGAAATACAGCCGAGTGTTTTTTTACAAACTTCACAATGCTTAATTAGGTAGGGCCTTAGCATGCTCTAATGCTCTATGCAGTCGTGGGAGATGTCGATGGTACAGGGCTCCCTGGAGGACTGACTACCCCTTCTCCCAGGAAACGTGCACATTCAGACTGAAAGAAACAATTTGACTTCCTCTCAGCATTAATGAGGACCTTGAACTAGGCTGTGACGATCTTCTCTAAGTATTGCACAGACTGGACTTGGACAGAGCCATGGCAAAGAGTTTGATGCTCCACACCTTCTGAGTGAGAATCCAGGTTGCTCTTCCCAGCTCTCATCTCTTCATCCAGTTATAGTATTTCTCAGGATTTGTACTTGTAGAATTAGAAACAAACCTGATGCCTTTTTTTTTTATCTTTTTAGCCCATATTCTCAGAGCTAGATTCTGCTTTGAATTCCCCCAAACTGTGTCAACTGTTCTACGGGGCAGTGCCTGAATCTGAAACGACAGACAGAACTGCCTTCCGCTCCCTTTGCCCCTCCATCTTCCATACTGTCCTCTTGACAGACACAGTACAGGCTGCCACTTATAGATTAAACACATGTTTTCCAGATATCCCTTGGATGACAGTCTCCATTTGATAATGAGATTTTGCTACTCTTCCTTTTGGAGTTGTTATAGATTCACCCGTTTATCCATAGCAGCATGCAGCGTTTCTGGGGTCTGATGCTGTGGCAGGGGGTGTGAGATTTGTAGAGCAGGCTTAGAGGGAAGCTGCCTCTATGTAGACAGCTACCTTATCTTGCTAGGAGAGATAATGTAGTTGCTGCAATTGAAAGCAGATAAAAGCTTTGGAACAAAATAGGGAATTTGGGTAGCTTTTCAAATTCTTTTATCTCAAATCATGATGAATTTTTTATTTGCTCATAATTGGAAAATCACAACTCACTGATAAAATACAAATATACATTCACCAAAAACGTACGAGACAGGAAAAAAATTGCATCATTTACAATTAAATTTGGGCATTGGTTTTCTATAATACTATAGAGAGTACATAATCCATTAAGTCATGTACCATCTAAGCAGTGATGAGTGGTTGAGGTTACATACTACATATTCTTTCACTGAAAACACGAATTGTCAGTGCCTAAACACAGCAATGTTTAGTGAGTATGTATCTATAAATAAATCATGTGAATTCAACTAGGACACTCTCTTATGTCTGTAATTGTATATGGGCATTTCTTCTTGGAAAAACTGTTCTCATATTAAGCACCTCACCTCCAGTTTTTAACTCATGGTCTTTATTCCAGACCATTTACCCTTCATTGATGTTTAACTTTTTTCCAAGTCACTTGACATGAGGCCCACACACTATTTGTGATTCACAATTTCCTTTTGTCTGACATGTTGCGTCCCCAATACCAAATCGTTGATGTGTGTTATGAAGATCAATTAGAATGAGACTGCAATATTCCATGGATGAATCATGATTGCATGTATTTGGCACTGGGGGGTACAATATGCACCCTCATCACTGCTTAGATGGCTGACAAAATAATATTTTAAAATATGTTTTTATCCTATTAGAAACCCATTTCTAATGGACATACTTATAGAAACATGTATCAGAATTCTATATATTGAATGTTCAATAGTGTATGTAGAAACATACTATTATTTTGAACCGCATGATAATCAAATAATTCAATCTGCTACTAAGATTCCTGTCCTAATTTTAAAGTGGTATAAATTTAACAAACATTATAATGCCTTAAATTGGATAATAGGAGGAAAATTGAATCTCCTATCCTGTTAATGGACGTCTACGCCTGTGGTTGTTTTGTTTGCTTTGTTTTGATTCGAGTGCATGTGTGTGTAATTAAGAATTTCTACAACTCTTCTGTGAAGCATTGTTTTTTAAAGACTGTACTAATTCCCAAAGCCTACACTTTTACAATTTTTTATAAAGATAAAAAATAAGAGCTATATTTATGAGAATTTCTTTTAGCCTTACTTTAAAAATATTGAAAATCTAACACTATCAAACACACATCATTAGAAATCAAGCTAATTTTATTATGATATGTACTTGCACTAATATATTATTCTGCCATTAAGTACTCTGCTGTAGGAAAAAGCAAACTTGTAGACAGATAAATTACAAACCATATGAAAACACTGAGGAAGAAAGGCAGATGTCTCTAATGAGGCATCTTTGTTGAGGGATATGGGCATAAAAATGTGCAGGTGTGTCCTGATGAGGAAGGAGAATTCCTTCCAACTCAGTCTCTCATAAATTGGATGCCAAGAAAGAAGGAAAGGTTATAGGAGTGTGGCGGTAGATAGGAAAGAGAAAAGATCAAGGAGTACACATAACAAGAAAAACTGGGCAATAGTTATTCCTATGGAATTTCCTTTGATAAATGCAAATGTTAAAAATGAAGTCATTCATACATTTATTTCAGAGAAGTTTTCTAATAAATAAAAAGCATGAAGAATGAAAAGCATTTGAGACATTAGAAGGGGACCAGCCTGCCAAAGCTCTTCTTCACTTTAACTTTTAAGTAAAGTTTATCATTTTACCTGAGACAGGTCTGAATGTGACACAATCTGAAAACTGAATTACACGGCGGTAATAGAACGAATAGGCAACGACTATGCACACTGTACTCCGTATAAAATAGGCTCGATAAAAGGGATTCTGCAATAACCCTCTATGTAGGAGTTGATGGAAACAATGAAATAAAATTGATGTCACATTTTATGTACTTTTTCAGTGTACATATTCAAAGACAGTAGGAAGGCATTAATACATGAAAATCATCAACATTTCATATTAAAAATAATTGCTAAAGTTACTCATATTACAAACAAAAATGAATTACCTTTAATTGGCTATTACATCATCATCATTGGAGTTATTTAGTATTAATAAAATATTTCACTTTGGAATGCTTATGTAGCTTTTACAGGGAGTAGTGCTACCATAAAAATAAACACCTGTTTCTTGTATTGGCTGTAAAACGGCTTAGATCAGCAATTTAAAATAAGCTGATGTTGCTTTTTCAGTACCATGTACAATTTTCTGGGTGACTTCTTAACAATTGCAAACGCAATATACTATGTGGCAGTTGTAGGAGTGCAAAAACATTTTCCCTTTATTCTTATATCAGTATAAGCATATAAATCTATTTTTATATGGTTTTCTCACAAAATTAATGCTGTTCTCTTTGGTTTCTGGTAGCTTGTGTATACAACTACAAAACATTGAAAATAATTAAAAGATGCTCCAGATTTTAAATGTTTATTTAAGACTTAACAGTAATATAAAGGAATAAATGTGTACTATCACAGTATTTCTTGATTTCTTCCATGGTACACTTAGAATAAAAAATACTTATTGCTTTACATGTCACATGTAACAGAACTGCTTTTTGTGGTCACACACATCCAACCTGGCTTAGCTTTACAGATTCTTATAGGAGCATAGTTCCTACCAACAATTATGAAGCTTTGTGTATTGTAATCTATGTGCATCAAGTTTTTTTTTAACAAGGGTGTTTTAGTATTTATATGTTTTCAACAGCTTTTTTTTTGTTGTTAAATTCTCACTGAAACTTTGGAAATTGGTAGTTTGTCTCCTCTAACATGCAAAGAAAATAAGGATCAGAGAGATAACGTGATATGCCAATGTCACCCAAACAGAAAATAATAATACATAAATTTGAAATTATGAATTCCAGACACAAGTTCAACACCTTCTACCACGTAACTTCTGTGATTTTATTCACTATTTTACAATCATATATTGAGGTAGCAAATGGGGTGATTTTTTTTATTTTGCTATGTACAAAAATGCTCTAAATTATCTCTCTACATACCAATTAAATATTTTTGTTTTGTCTTGTGAAGTTTTAAAAAGAATAACATCTATGAAAATGACTAAAATAAAAAAATAGTGCTAACATCAAATGTTGGTGAAGACAAAAAAGCAGAAAAACCTGATCATTCTAATGCTTTTTCCAGGGGAAATGTAAAATTATAAAATCACCTACATAACTGTTTGGGGAGTTATTTGTATAAGTAAATGTGCACTGACCTTATGAGTTAGTAATAGCATACTTGGTCATTTATTACAGAGAAATAAAAACTTCTGTCTACACAAAAACCTGTGCATGAATATTTATTGTAGGTTTTGTATACCCTCAAACTAGAAGTGATTCAAATGTCCTTCAAACTCCTTGATGGTCCATTGCAAATAAGATAGCCATCAGTTTGACCAAGGTCAAAAAAAGGAAAATCCTACAAGCTAGAAGACAAAAGCATCAAGTAATTTACAAAGGAAAACCCATATTAACAGTGGACTTCTTAGCAGAAACCTAAAAATGCAGAAAAGACAGGGGGAACTGGGTGAGGAGCATATTGGACCTCTTTATACATTTTTTGAATGACCTAGGAATCTATACCCATTTAAAAATAAATGAAGCCCTTCCAGGAACACCAATAAACTGAGCAAGTTGAAACTTGCCCGGGTAAATCAGAAAGAATGTAATAGATTGTGTTTCTTGGATATGAAATAATGGACCAAAATTTTCATAGTGACTCACCTACTTCAATAAAATCTGAATTTTAAAATTTCTACCCATTGAAAGTATGCTCATGAGTATTAATAAAAATCAAAGAAACAAAAGGATTTCAAAATTATTCATGATCTTTCAGAGGAGAATGCATGTAGCTTTCTTCTGATTACTTATGAACCTAATATTTATATTTTGTCAAAGTTTAAGTTATACATAACATAAAATCCTAAATATATTTCTTATCACAGATGTAAGAATCTTCAAAAAAATGATACAGTTAGAAGTTTCCTGCTTTTAGTATTGTGAGCAATGACATTTAGCCTATTCTTTTATAGATGATAAATAAAATTCTAGATGAAATATTTTTAAAATTTACTAAACAAAGACTTGCAGAACTGGTTGGCATTGTGGCTCACACCTGCAATCCCAGAACTTTAGGAGGCCAAGATAGGAGAACTGCTTGAGGCCAGGAATATAGAACCAGTCTAGGCAACATAGTAAGACCCCATCCCTACAAAAAGAAAACAAAATCAAAACAAACCAGTAAACAGTAACAATTATCCAGTCATGGAGGAATGTTCCTGTAGGCCCAACTCAGGAAGCTGAGGCAGGAGGATCCCTTGACCAAGGAGATTGAGGCCACTGTGAGCTGTGATCACACCACTGCACTGTAGCCTAAGCAAAAGCATAAGATCCTAATTCAAAACTTAATAATGATTTGTAGAGCTAGTAAGATAGTACGAAGTTATAAAAAAAAATATCTAACAGAATGTGTGATACTGGATGATTCAACGCAGTTCTTAATTTCATTTTGATCACTAGGACATTTTTCATGTGAGAAGATGTTAAACATTAAAAGGTTTTGGTGGCATCAAATGGCTGGAAAGAAGAAAAGCAAAAGGTATGGCCTGGCCAAGGTGTGAACTCTAATGAACACCCCTCACATCAGGACGGGATCCAGAATGGATCCATCAACTTGCTGAAGGTTAATTGGGAGTAAAACCAGCTATTTTCAGGACTGGAGGCATGGATTCATGTTGACTTGCTTGTCTAGAAAATTTTGATCTTGGACTAAGGTGTTTCCAGGTGTCTGACAGAATAAAATAATTTCTCTGTAGAAAATCTTCAAATCATTCTTCTACTTTAAACAATAGATTTGGAAAATAGCCACCTAGAAATTCTATAACTGAAAAAAGAAAAATTGACATTCAGAATCCAGGGAATAGTTATAGATTAGACTTAACAGAAGAGAAAAAAAAAATCTGTACATAATACCAAGGGAACAGACCAGAGATGTAATGTGAAAAGTACAAAATACATTTGCTGAGTCTTTCTAAAAGAAAAAAACAGTGAATTGAAATGCAGGCTACTTGTAGCTCGTGAAATGTGAATGGGTAATGAACATGTGAAATCATAAGGAAAAATTGAAAAATAAACATTTAAAACTTCGATATGCTTTCTTTAAGATATAGGGATTTTTTTTTAAGTAACACAGATAAAATCCAGTTTTAAAAAATAACATAGGAAATAGATATTTACATAAATACTTCATGGAAATATAAATCAGTAAATCATTTTTAGAAAGCAAATCTGCTAGAATCTCTAAATTTAAAAATTTCCCCATCCTTTGACCTAAAATATGAACCTGAATATGGACTCAATGAAATAGATGCACATAAGCTTGCAAAGATATTATAGCTACAGCTATAATGCATCTCTATAGCATCTCTATAGCTATGCATCCATCCATTCATTTACATATATACACATTTGTATTATTGATAAGTATATTTATAACATTTCAACTAAAAAGTAATATACACTAAGGTGCATGAGTAGATAAACTGTTGAATAAACTAAGCCTCAACCATACTATGAAAGACTCAGTGTACCTGTAAAACTTGAGGTGTCACTACATTAATTACAAACATCCAAAGATAACAATGTGTTTCGGTGGACAATGAATACTTAATATAATGCATTTTGGATTATAACCAAACGGCATGAGTATGTAGTGTCAATCATTGGAAGGTTCATATTTTAATGTAAGTATAATTATTACTTTACTGAGCATAATATATTTGTTACTTCCATAAAATTTTGAGGAGAAATTTTTTCAGAATACATTAGGAAAAACAGTTAAGATGATTTAGTGAACAGCATCTGCCTTCAACAGTAAGAAAGATAATTATTGCAATGTTTTCTTCCCTCTTTAGACTTATGTTCAAGCTAAAAAAATTTTTTTCCTTATTCAAGTACTAAGTAAAATCCTTCCTTTTCTTTAGAGACAAGGTTTTGGCCACCCGACTGTAACTTACTGCTGCAACCTTGATCTCCTAGCTTTAGAGCCTTTCTGCCACTGCAGTCTACCCAGTGGCCAGGACTACCAGCAGATACCACCACTTTTTTGTGGGGCGGTGGGTAGAGGCAGGAATCTTTCTCCATCTCCCGAGTCCAAGACTCCTTTGCTTAAGGAATCCTTCCCCGATCTCACAAAATGCTGGGATTACGGCGTGAGTCACCACACCTGGCCTATATTACCATAAAAAGCTTCAGTTGAAAATTAACATGATCAGTTCTAATCAGCAGGGCTATATTTTTTCTAAGTAACTGATATACCAAAGTTTCCATTTTCTAAATAATAATAAAATGTCATTTCATCTACACAGTCTTTATTAAATGCACAGTTTCAAATTGTTGAGAAAAATAAAACAGATGAAGTGATATAGGTGGTTATACTATCGACTCTCAAATGGCCCATCAATTCAACCAAGTCATTTTAAGTTTATTTTAGTGAAAATAACTGATAGTAAAATAAAGATGAATCCACATAGGTAATATTTTGAGTACTGGGGTCTAAAATCCTAGTTAATGATCATGACGGAGACGGAGGGGAGGAAGGAGGGAAGGAGAAGGAGAGAGGTAAGAAAAAAGGATCGGAAGGGAGATGGTTTTACATATCGTCTCGAAATAAATTCTTACTGAAAACAAGAATGTCAATTATAGAACACCACAATTCCCCAAACCTACAAAAACATAAATATACTTTATCCCTAGCATCACTACTTTCTGCATGAACTTAAGATCTATATCCAATGTTTCTTCCAATCATCATATCAAGTCAAATAGGGAGCCATCACCTTGAGTTTATTTGCATAAACCAGATTGAAACACAGAGTTGGGAAGACTCTAGAGTTCTTTAGTTCACAGGCTTAATACTGCATCTGTTCTTGTCAAAAGGTGATATTCCATCCTCTTGTGTTAGCTTATTTTTCTTGAAGGCAGAATGAATCTATTCCAATGTCTTTTTTTCAAAACTCTCTGTTCCTAATTATTGTTTGCTTCATCTGTGTGTAGTTTTCTCCCTTATATTTAGATATCTGGAGGAAAAAAGACCTGTAACCAAGGGAACGTAAAGAGGGCTGTGTGTTTCCATTTTAGCATCATCGTCTACACTGTTTCATTGAACTAAAAATGTGTTACTGCCTTTTTTTATTCCTGGGGTTGCCAGAATACCCATTTTTTTTTAGTCTTACCTCTTGTAATATACCAGTTTCTCTTAATAGCTTCCCTGTTAATGGAAATGGCACATCATTATCTATACTCACTGAACCTAGTAAACTTCTGTCCTTAAATGCAATATCGATTCTACATTCTTTATATTAAACACTCTAAGTCTTAGTTTCCTTACCTATAAAATCAAGACTTTGATAATCTTTCGGCTCTTAGGAAGATCTGAACATGTACGATTTTTTCTAATACGTAAAACCTAAGAAGAGCAGAGAATCTAGAAGATCACGGCACTTTAATTAGAGCATATGGAAGAACACCCCGTGAGTTTGGATCGGGTCATGCTTCCACTGTCTTGGACATACACTGCCAGAGTCATTCTAACTATTCCCTAGAAAGATATTACAACAAATTGTAGAAAAACCATACTAGGATTCATTCTTGTATGAGAATATGGATAAAGTAGTTATTTGTCAGATCTGGAATATTTGTGTTTTAAGCCCCTAAATTTCCAGTATCAATCCACTGGAAATTTATATAAGTTTGAATAGACAAGAGAGAGGGAAGACAACTTAAATCTGTCCCTTGTTGCAACATTGTAATAATAATAGTGTTGATTCATAAATCATAATAGCAGCACTGGTGATAATCTGTAATAGTACCAGGGTGATAGTGATGCTGATGGTGGTGTTCAATAGTAAATATTCACTAAGAGCATGTTCTAAATCAGGTAGGATGCTCAGTGCTCTACATGTACTATATCAAAACCATCACTGAAAGATGAAACTACTAAGTATGGGTATGGTGCCTCAGGCCTGTCATCCTAGCACTCTGAGAGGCTGAGACTGGTGGATTACTTCAGTTCATTAGTTCGAGACCAGCTTGAGTGGGAGCAAGAGCTGGTCTCTAAAAACAGTCAGGTGTTTTGGCAAATTCCTGTGGTCCCAGCCTCTTGGTAAGAAGGATCACTTGAGCTCAGGGGTTTGACATTGCTCTGAGCTATGATGCCATGACACTCTACCCAGGGTGACAGAGTGAGACTGTGTAAAAAAAAAAAAAAAAAAAGAAGAAGAAGAAGAAACGTAATATTCCTATTCTATTCAAAAGTAAACTGAAATTTAAAGAATTAGTAACCTGTTAGTGACTTGCTTAAGAGACACAGTCGGTAAAATGTCTTTGACTTAAATCGACCTGATACCAAAGCCCAGGCTTGTGACTACTGGATGGTGGCAAAACTCACTACACAAGAACCCAAAATAGATTTCTTTGGGGGGAACATTACAAAGACTAGAAGCAAGTCCTATACTGCTCAATAAATGTACTCCATGGTGTAAGAGCTGATGCTACTAAATGATCAGCTATTTTTCTTAAATTCATGAGAAAAAATACATGACAATATTTCAATAGCCATCTTGATCATTTGGGCATCAGTACTATCTCATAATTACTTAGTGCAATCCTTTCTTCTTGGTAAAATTCTCAACAGAAGCTACAGATTATTTCCTAATAATATTATAGGTTTCTTAATTCAATAATTTGCTGGGCAATTCTATGTAAAAGCTAAAACTCTTTGCATAGCACTTTATCATCTTACATTCCAGATAAAATGCCTGATAATCTTATGGTAAGAGAGCCTGATATTCCACATATATAAATGTAACAGTTTAGCAATGACTTTTCTAAAATACCCTGCTACTTTCTTCAGTGTAGCTCAGGGAATTCTCTTTGCTAAAAATGCTTTTTTCTTTCAGATTGGATAGCATTTTATATCTGCCTTTGTTGTAGCACCAAGACAGGTAAGCAGGTAACAATAATACAATGTAGCATCACCCAAGTTAGATTGTGTTCTAGGAAGAAAGCATGAACATTTGTAATGTTCAAACCACAGGGACTATGTAAGAACTTTGTATGGAATAGGTGCTCTGCACATGAATAAAACAAAAACAATCATTGAAAAAGATAATTTGAGTATAATCAGAAATGCACACACATGATATCTTTCTCTACCAAAGAGAGACAATAATTCAAGTTAACTTAAATTTCAATTAATATGGAATATAGGAAATTAATAAAAGAAGTGTAACTGACACGATGTTTATACTGGGTAATGGAAAGAAATTTGTCCAACTCTTTGCTCTAATTATTTTACTCAAGAGTAGTTCCATTTCTGGTAACATTAATTGGCAAAACCAAGTTGGGCCCTTTTATGTGAGGAATCAATTTAACCATGGAAATACATTACTACATCCTTCAACTGTGACTTTTTCAAGCTGTATTCAATTTTTACTTGTGACATTGTTTCTCACATACTGCTTTTTGAAGGAAATTCTTCTTGCTATCTATGTAAAAATATGTTCAATAAATACACAATGTACTCCAGACACTATTCTGGGTGTGAGACTACAACATTAAACAAAACAGATGTAATTTTTGCTCTCATAAAGGGCTAAATATTTTAAAAGGAACTTTATAACAAAGTTGAAGTTTTAGAAATAACTAATGTGACCCCAATATGAAAGCTGGAGTGAGAGTGGTTGTGTAACGTGTGTGTGTGTGTGAGCATGTACTGTGTGTGTTTAAGTATCAGAGTTCCTTTCCCTGGTGCTATAAAATTTCAAAATAAATAACTAAGATGTGCAATTCATTAACTATATATATCCTTTGGGAAACATTTATGACACATAGTAACATAATGTTAAAGGTGAAATAAGACACGTTTAAATACATTGTTTTGATTTGCCTTTCTCTGATGATTAAGGATAATGAGCATTTCTTCATGTGTTTGAAGGCCGTGCGCTTGTTTTCTTAATGTTTTATTCTATGCCTTGCAAAACATTTAGCATTATTGGTTCAAATCAACTCTAGCCATATTAACACATAGTATTTTAAATGTATTATAAACTTCTAAGATTTACCTAATCTTAGTTAATGCTTAAATTTCTTAAGATTCTACACATCTATATTTTTCATTTATTAATTTTTCTTAATGAGTAACATTATTCATCAGTGCAAGACAGTATAGATGCCTCCCCCGCTGACTCCAAAGAGGCTCACCTAACACCAACAAATTCTTCTACTCCCAGAGCCTAACTCACATCTCTAGGATTAGTAAGAATGACTTTGGGGCTGATGGACAGTGCCACACTGCAAAGACAAACCCTAGAAACAGAGTACAGTTTCATGTGATTTTCATATTTAGGACTGAAGTAAGCACTAGACAGCTTTCAGAAATAATTTTTCAATTCTTTACACCAAATATGTATACAAAAATAGTAATAAGCTTATGGTGGTTTTTCATTATTTTTTCCCTCTATGCAATTGTCTTACCACTTTTTTTTTTTTTTTTTTTTTTTTGAGAAAGAGAGAGTGTGTCACTATGTTGCTCTCAGTAGAGTGCTGTACCATCATAGCTTACACAACCTCAAACTCTTGGGCTTAAATGATTCTCTTGCCTTAGCCTGCCAAGTAGCTGGGACTACAGGCACGTGCCATAACACCTGACTACTCTTTTGTTGAAGTTGTCATTGTTGTTTACCAGCCCTAGTGTATATGGCCGGCGCCCTAACCACTGATCTATGGGCACTGACCTTGTATTACTTAAATCTTAAATTGAAGGAACTCATCATCTACTAATTGATGTACTAGTAGATTTTTCACTTGCGTTGCTTCATACTTCCCACAAATTCCCATTCCTATCACAGTACATGACCCAAGCTGAACCAATCAGCATATTTCATTCTTTGATATAATCCTGGTCTGAGAGTATATATTAAACACAGAGAAAGCAATTTTTCCCTGGATAAAGAAGTTAGAAGAAAGAAAGAACTCCTCTGGATTAACAAAGTACAGAGAATGTGATTCTAGTGTTATCTGCTTTACTTTACTCTTCACATATAGAGAACATCTATGCTGAACGTACTAAAAAAAACAAAAGGTTGAGAAAAAAATAATTTGAGCCTCTCACTGCAACTTACGCAAGTTTCAGTTTTTGAGTCAATATATCTCCATTTTTATTTAAAGTTGTTCAGTTTTAGTTTGGCTTCTATCACTTGTATCAGGAAAAGTCTTATTAATTCAACAACTTTCTAAGGAAACTTGACAGTAGAAATGGTATAAAAATAATACAACTTGTCAATACATTCCTAGATTAGTGGATATTTAGTTGTTTCCACATTTTGGCAATTGTAAATTGAGCTGCTATAAACAGACTGGTATAAATATACTTATTATAAAATGACTTATTTTCTTCTGGGTAGATGGCTAATTTGAGATCTTAGAGGACTCTCCATACTTCCTTCCAAAAAGGTTGTATTAGTTTGCAGTCCCACCAGCAGTGTAAAAGTGGTCCATTCTCTCCACATCCACACCAGCATCTGTAGCTTATAGACTTTGTGATGTGGGCTATTCTCACTGGGGTCAGTTAATACCTAAGGGTGGTTTTGATTTGCATTTCTCTGATAATCAGGGACAATGAGCATTATTCCAAATGTTTGTTAGCCATTCATCTGTATTCATTGGAAACGATTCTGTTGATATCTCTAGCCCAGTGGTAAGATTGCTTACTAATTTTTTTCTTGATTAATTTCAGTTCTCTGTAGATTCTAGTAATAAACTCTTTGTCAGATTCATACCCTGAAATTATCTTTTCCCATTCTTAAAGTTTTCTTTTTGCTTTTCTTGTTGTGTCCTTAGCTGTGCAGAAGCTTTTAAGCTTAATTAAGCCCAATTTGTTAATTTTGTTGTTGTTGCGATGGCTGCTGAAATCTTTGTCATATAAAAATTTCCCATTCCAACATCATCAAGAGTCTTCCCCACACTTTCTTCTAGAATTTTATTGTTTTGTGTCTTAGATTTAAGTCTTTTATCCATTTTGAGTCAATTTTTGTAAGCAGTGAAAGGTGTGAATCGAGTTTCAGTCTTTTACATGGGATTATCTAGTTGTTCCAGCACCATTTGGTGAATACAGATCCATTTCCTCACTGTATGGTTTTGTTTAGTTTTTCCAAGATCAGATGGCAAGTTGATACTGGTTTAATCTCTTGGTTTTCTATCCTTTTCCATATGTTTATGTCTCTATTTTGTGCCAATGCCATGCTGTTTCGGTAACTGTGGACTTGTAATACAGCCTGAAGTCTGGTAGAGTGATGTGTCTGGCTTTGTTTTTATTACTAAGAATAGCCTTAGCTATATACTTTTATTTTTTTTCTTTCCATACAAAACGAAGTACTATTATTTACAGTTCTTCAAAATATGATGTTGATATTTTAATTGAGATTTCATTGAATGTGTAGATTGCTTTGGGTAGAATACACATTTTTACCATGTTGACACTTCCCACCCCAAAGCATGGCATATTCTTCCATTTGTTAATGTCTTCTGCTATTTCTTTTCTTAGGGTTTCATGCTTCTCTTTGTAATGATTCTTCACGTCTTTTATTAGATATATTTCTAAGTATAACATTTTCTTTGAAGAGATTGTGAAGGGAATTGTGTCCTTGATTTGGCTCTCAACTTGTCTGTTATTGGTATATACAAAGACTACTAATTTGTGGACATTGATTTCATACCATGAGACATTACTTTATTTATTACTGATCATTTCCAGGAAATTTGTGGTTGAGTCTCTGGGGTTTTCTATGTATAGGATCATATCACCATCCAAAAGCAAGAGTTTGATCCCTTCTGCCCCAATTTGCATGCCTATTATATCCTTCTCTTGCCTTGATTGTTTTGGCTAGACCTTCTAGCACAATGTTGAATAATAGTGTCAACAGTGGACATCCTTTTCAAGTTTCAGTTCTAAGTGGAAAAGCTTTCAATTTTACTCCATTCAGTATGATGTTAGCTGTAGGTTTTCCCTATATGCCTTCAATCAGCTTAAGAAATGTACCATCTATGCCTATTTTCTTAAGTGTTATCATTAGAAAAGAATGCTGAATTTTGTCAAATGCTTTCTCTGCATCTACTGAGGGGATCATATGGTCTTTGTCTTTGCTTCTATTGATATGGGGTATTGCATTTATGGATTTGCATATGTTTAACCAACCTTACAATCCTTGTATGAACCCTACTTGATAGTGATATATAATTTTATTAATGTGTCTCTTCAACCTATCAGCTAAGATTTTGTTGAGTATTTTTGCATCCATGTTCATTAGTGAAATTAGTCTGTTCTCCTTTTTAGTTGGGTCCTTTCCTGGTTTTGGAATCAATGCGATGTTTGCTTCATAGAATGTATTTGGTAAGGTTCCTTCCTTCTTGTTGTATTGCTCCCTTGACTAATATGAAGTGTCCATCTTTGTCTTTTTTGACTTTAGTTGATTTAAATATACTTGTATCTAAAAATAAGATTGTAACCCCTCCTTCCCTCTGATTTCTACTTGCCTGAAATATTATTTTCCATCCCTTAACCCTGAGTTTTTCTTTCTCCTTCAAGGGTAGGTGTGTTTCCTGCAGATAGAAATGGATGGCTTGCACTTTTTTATCCAGTCAGCAAGCCTATGCTTCTTCAGTGGGGAGTTCAAGCCATTATCATTTATTGAGAGAACTGATAAGTGTGGTGGAGTTTTATTCATCTTATTCTGTGAAAGTCCATTGCTTAGTGTTATCTTTTGCATCCTTGTGAAATCTACATTTTGTCTTTTAGTTTCCAGGTGTTTTTAAGTTTGTTGGTGGCCCATTGTATGGTCAGTGTGGAGGATACATCTAAGTATTTCTTGTAGAGCTGGTCTTGATGTGGCAAATTTCCTTAGTGTTTGCATATTAGTAAAAGATTTAATTTCTTCATCAATTTTAAAGCTTACCTTAGCAGGATATAGAAATCTGGGCTAAAAATTGTTATGCCTAAGTAACATTAAAAGTATATAACCATTGTCTTCTGGCTGGAAAAGTTTCATTTGAGAAGTACATGGTCACCTTGATGGATTTTCCCTTGTAGGTCAATTGGCACTTGCTCCTGGCTACTTGCAGAATTTTCTTTCATCTTGACTTTGGACAGATTCATGACAATGTCTCTTGGAGAAGCTCTTTTTGAGTCGAGACAACCTCAGGTTAGAGAGGTTACCTCTTATCACTCTGATAAGAGTATGTCAGAATCCTTGGTGATACTTGGGAAATTTTGATTTATGATATCCTCTAGTAGATCTTCCATTCCTCTGATGGATTCTTCTTCCCCTGCTGGGATACTTATATTTCTTATGTTTGAATTCTTCCTGAAGTCCCACAATTTTCTCAGTGACTATTCTGTTCCCTCTGTCTGTTTAACTGCCTGTGTTACCTCAACAGCTTTTTCCTTTAGCTCTTAGATTCTTTTCAGTCCATGGTCTAATCTGTTATTGATACTTTCTACTGCATCTTTAAATTCACTGTCTGACTGCTTCAATTCCTTTCTATTTTCTTTATATCATTCATCTCTTATTTGATTTTGTTTTTGCATTTCCTTTTGATTATTTTCCACTTTCTCAGCAATTTCATTCATTGTTTTTACCATTCATATTTTAAATTTTCTTTCTATCATTTCTAACATTCCTTTATAGGTGGAATACTCTCCAATTGCTACTTATCTCATAATCACATGGGGGAGGGTTTGCTCCCTTCTGATTTTTCATATTGTCATGACTTTTTTCCTATTTCTTTCTCATTAGTGTTTTTTTTCTTTTTCTTCACCTTACTTTTTTTTTTTTAACTTCCTCCTCTTCTTTAAGTTACCTTGCCTCTGACCTAAGATGTTGAATTGTCCTTTTAGTATAGGACCAAAAGGAAGAAAAGAGTGAAGAGCAAGAAGGGAGAAAAGATAATGAAAGAGAAAAGAGAAAGGAAAGGGGGAGTAAAAGCTAATATTGACAAAAAGGAGAAATGAACAGAAAGAGGCAGGCAAGAGTAATAGTTGTATACAATAGGGAATTTTGACCCACACCCACAAAAATCTATCCTCTTGGGAGCTGAGTTGGGTGAGTCCCGAGGTCAGGAGTCCTTTGCCAGCATGACAAGACACGTGACCCTAACTCCAACTAATAAAGAAAAAAAAACAAAAATACTGTAAATCAAATGAAAATAAACAAAAAAGCTTAAGGAATAAAATTTTGGGAAGAAAAAGAATGACAGTGGCAGAAAAACTAGTAAAAATTGACCCTTATTATTAAAGAAGGAAACAACAAAAAGTTATAATTACATGAGAAAAAAAGAAAAAGAGAAATCTAGGGGGAAAAGGTTGAAAAAAATTTTAAGAAAAAATATACATATGTATATATCTTGCTGTATATTGCCTAGGCAATAGGTGATCTTCTAGGGTTTGAGAGACTAATCACAACACTGATACTACTATATGAGGGAGGCTAGAAGCCTCTGTCTTGCTGAGGAGACCTGGCCCTGTCTGCCTGACTTCTTTATCCTCAATCCTCACAGGGTTGGGAACATGACGCCCTCCTCAGCCTACTTAATAAATATAACTTGGCCTTTCCCAACTGTGTCCATTGACTATGCAGTGGCTTTTCCAGGAAAGTTTATGTTGCTCAAAGATCCTCAGGAGTGTTTTCCAAGCTTATCAGGTGAGGACCCTGATTTCCGATCCTCCAACATAGTTTTCCCACAATGACTGTGCCTGGTTTGGAGCTAAAAAAGAAAGCTCCACTTCACCCAGCTGCTCAATTCCAGCCCCTGGGCACTGTACAAAATCACTCACTTGCTCGCCCAAACTCTCCTAAGGTAACTCAACCAAGTGTCCAGATGCTAAAAAGAAAAAAACAAACGAACAAAAAAAAACCCACAAGGCAGGCCTCTTCTGTCTGTAACCTGTTGCTGCCACCACTGCTGCAAGTACTTGCCCTTGTGCCATTTTTCTACGACTTCTGTCCTCCTCTTGGAGTCTTGAAGTCTTCTGCTGCCTCCCTGTGCCGCCAAAGGGAAGATTCCACAAACCAGAAGTGACTGGAATCTTTTCTCCCCATTTTCACAGTGCATGGTTGCAAAGAAGCTGTTGCAAAGAACATGTCTGTAGTCCACCATTTTGTCCCCCCCATTGATGTAATTTTTATGAAAATAGAAAGAAGTTGTCTAACTTGGTTCAAGCTGCAATCATCTTTTAGAACATGCAAGGTTATATTTTTTATTGTCTGTGAAGTGTCTATTGAGATCGGTTGCATAATCTTACAAAAACTAAAACCCAAGACTGACTGTATAGGAGGTAAATTAGCTTCATCTCTATTTTCGTATCTAATTTATGTGGTAACAAATTCTATACATTCTTGTGGACCTAGTGATTCTGACAAACAATTTCAGTCTAAGTCTTAGCATTTAATTGCCAATGCTACTAGGATCTTGGCTATAATATCCTTAATTCATCCATTAATTCAATAAATATTTAATAACTAAATGATATTAACCTATCTCTGTTCATTTATATTGAATTTATATCAATGAAGTAAAGAGACAAAAATTTATACTATCTTAAAATTCACATTATGGTAGGAGGAAACACAATTAAAAACACACTGAAACTGGATTACAGAGTATGCTAGTGGTTCCTAAGTACTATGGGTAAAAATCATGCAGAAAAATGAAAAGAGAATGTAGACTTGATGACAATTTTATGTTGGATGAATGATGGGATGGCCAGGGAACATTTTACTGACACTGAGAGTGTGACATTTAGCAAAGTCCTGATTAGAGGTAGAAGAGTAAGCCATGTAGATATCTGAGGTAAGAGTGTTCTATTACAGGGAATAGCTATATAAAAGTCCCTGCAGTGACTATGTGACTAGTATCTTCAAAGAACAGTAAAGAAGCCAGTGTTTATGAAGGAGAATGAGAGGAAAAGAGCAGGGTAATTAGGAGGTCAGAGAGGTCATTGGAAATCAGATTTGTGGCTTATATCCAATACAAGAATTGAGTGTTCACTTGAGATGGGAACCCTTATAATACCTTGAATAGAGGAGTGTCATGATCTGATGAATGTTTTAAAAATATTACTTTGGCTGATGTGTAGAGAATAAATGGACTAAAGGCGGGCAGGTTTGGAAGTGGTTTTACGCCTATGTATAGCTATAATACAGGTTAGAGATGACAGCGATTTTGACTAAGATAGTAACCTCTATGACCAGAAGTCATAGGATTCTGATTACGGTTTGAATATGGAAAATTCTAATCTTCCCAATTAGTCTGTATCTGACTAGTTCTTTGTTGAATATATAGTTGAGAAAACTGTCTCATCTGTGAAGTATGTCCAGGTGACATTTTCATGACACAAAACATAACAAAATAATAAACTTTTTCTTTTATAATTTTCCTCCAATTTTCTTCTCAGCTATGGAAGGACATTGTTTTTCTATGTGTCATTGTTAAATACCACTTCCTAGGACCTGCACTCCATCTTTAGAATAAAGAGACTGGGAATTCATTAACAGTAAGTCCTCACTTAACTTCCTCGATAGATTCTTGGAAACTGTGACTTTAAGTGAAACCATGCATAATGAAGTCAATTTTTCCATAAGCAAGAATTAAGTTGCTATGGCATATTTCTTGTCATAAAAGCATCAAGAAACTTCTAAATAATGGCCCTTTACCACAATGACCAAAGTCATTTACAGATTCACCAAAAATTTGATAAAGAATTGTCTTTCTTCTCTTTATTAATCTTTCTTATAATTTATGCATAGTGCATTTAGTTTGGGATATTTATTCAGACTAGCTGAGCACTTTAATATCATATCACTTATTTTTCCATATTTCTATGATTAATGTAGGCTTTCGATTATTATATTACCATAATCTGTATCATTCATTCATTTTCCAAACTGCTTATTCAAGTTTAGGGTCATGGGTTCCCAGAGCTTATCTTGGAAGCTCAGAGGGCAAGGCAAGATGCAACAATAGAGAGAATACCATTCTGTTGCAGGACTCACTCTCACATAACTACACTTGCTCTCACTAGGACAATCTAGACAGTCAATTCATCTAATGTGCACAGTTTTAGGGTGTGGGAGAAAACTGGAACACTGCAGAAAACCCACACAGACATGGGGAGAGCCTACAAACTCCATGCACATAGTGATCCTCAGGGGAAGAGGTCAGAATGACAAAGCACTGAGTAAAAAATTAAAAGGGTTATATGCAAAGGAATTTTCTTCTAAACTGTTGCTTCTAGGCCTGATTACTTGGTTCCAATCGAACGGTTTTATATAACGTGCTAATATGTTTTCAGAATTGTATATTCCACTTATAACTATTTTGTATTTTCAAAAGCATATTTTTTTCTGCACAATACCATCTCCAGGGTATGTATTTGCCTGCTAATAAACTCACACCCAAGGCGTGTATGTATTGGCAGACAAGCCCATACCCTGGGGTGTGTTATTGCTTGCATAATTAGCCATCAATTATCACCAGTTATATTTGCACCTGTTCCATTTGCAGATCTTTGGAATTTCAAGCTTGCCCAATTAGCATGTTCTGAACTTTCATCTACTTGTGAGAAAGTGGAAAAATATTCCCTTTTTTTTTTGAGCAACCCATCCTTAAGCAGGGTCTCCACAATAACCACCTGAGAAGGAAATATTTCAGTGGAACCACTTTAAAGACATCGTAAAAATATTAGTATGTGCCAAAACAACAAAGTAATTTATTTTGTAGTCATGGGTTTTTAGTATGTGGAAGAGACGCTGAGATCATTTAGTTTTACTAATGACAAAAATAAGCCATGAAAAGTGAAGATGACTTTTCCATGGTCACATGTCCTGTGATTTGAGCAGCCCAGTGTGAGAGCCCAAGCATTCCTCACTCAGATATGTTTATATTCTGGTATGTAGCTAAAATGTGCTTTTCACTTTGAAACTGAATTCAAGATCTGGCTTATTCTGAATACTCAGAGTTATGGGATTAAATGGCATGTTTCACACAATTTCCTTCCCATTTCTTTTACACCAATTGCTGATCAGACCAGGCTAAAGATAAATGAATGTTCTTAGAGGTGAATGATTTTGTGCCATCTGTAGTTACTTGGAAAGCTTTGGGAGGCATATCTCTGTGCCAACATTGTAATCAATCACATTGGGCCTCTCCCAGGGTCCTCTAATTTAAAGTGGTCTTCCATGTATTTTTTTTAGTCTGCGATTAGAAGCAGTTTGTGAAGAATGATTGTATATAATGGCTTCTGATCTAGTTTACTAAATGTTGGCTGCAATTTGCAAGTTACATTGGTAGATTAGGTGACCTTGATTGTCCAAATGTAAACATAATATTAATATAAGTTATATTAGAAGAAAAAGGTAAGGCTAAATTATGCTCTGACCTTTGTATTTTATTACTTATAATAATTAGACTTCTAGATCTTTAAATAATAGGTTTCAGTCCCTATGCAACTGTATGAATTGTTAATAGCTCAACTGTTTTGGCTTTTTCACACACAGAGTTTGAAATAGTCCATCCTCTGAAGGATAAATCTATCTGCAGCAGGCTTGGGAAAAAGCTATGATTGGTGCCATGGTTAACAATTTAATAGACATTCTTACACATTTTTTGTTGTAGTGTAGGAATTTCAGCTACAGTTATTACATTCAGTTCCAGTGATTATATTCTGTAGAAATTGTTCCCTTTACAAAACTTTTATCTCATAGCAGAGTATGCACACAAAGATTCATTCAATCAGGCTTCAATTTGATAGTTAAAAATCTTAGTAATTGAATGGTTAAAGTGATGATATAATGACTGGAGAATTTTACTAAAAGTCAAGAAACCATATCCTTCTGTCTATGTATACTACATATGAGCTGAGCTTCCAGAATTGTAAGATTTTGGAATGAGATGAACCTATTACTTGGGATGTGACCTCATATCAAATAGAGAGGGTGGCAAAAGCCATACATATATTTTAAGAAAGGAAAAAATGCATTAAAATTATAATACTTAAATCACATTGGACTTCCTTAATTACAAGAGATACAAGATTTAATACATAATATAACAAATAATATTGGTATGTATTGAGTATTACAATTTTAATACAGTATTTTTTCCTTTTTTAAAATGTGTATGCATTTTTGGAATCTTCTGTATTTAATCCATTTAAGACTTAGTGTTCTAATATGAAAAATGGCAAATTATGTCAATTTTACAAAGCTTACCATAAAAATTAAACAACCAACATAAATATCTAAGCACATGGAAATTTAGTAATTTTTTTGTTTGAAAATAATATGGGGTTAAAAATATTTTTGCTTACATCTATCAATTTTGGTATCCTTGAGTCAGGGTTATAAGTGCCCCAATCACCTATTAGGTATGTTTTGGCCAACCACCTTTCCCCCTATTCAATTTCCATTGAGTTTCACTTGCCTTTGTTCACATATGTGTTCATCAGTAGTTCCAATTTAATGGCAAGTACATGTAAGGCTGTTTTTCTATTCTTGGGACACCTCACTTAAACTAGTGGTCTCCTGTTCTACCCAAAATGTTGTGAAAGGACTTAATTCATCCTTCTTCATAGTTGTCTAGAATTCCATGGCATACATATACCACATGTTGTTAATCCATTCATTAACTGATGGGCACTTGGATGATTCCACATCGATGCAATTGTGAACTGTGCAGCAATAAACATTTACTCATAGGTGTCTTTTTGATAAAATGACTTCTTTGCCATAAGTAAATGCTCAGTGGTGGAATTGCTAATTAAAATGGTCATATTATAAGTCTACTTTTAGTTCTTTGAGAACTCTCCATACTGTTTTCCATACAGATTGTACTAATTTGCAGTCCCACTCACAAAGTATAAGTGTTCCTTTCTCTCTGTATCCATGCCAACATCTATGGTTTTTGCCATTTTGAATAAAAGCCATGTGAACTGTGGTAAGGCCATATCTCATTGTGTTTCTAAGTTTCATTTCCCTGACAATTAATGATGTTGAACAATTTGTACATGTTTATTGCCCATTTCTCTATCTTCTTTTGCCCACTTTTTAATAGACTTATTTGTTTTTTTCTTGTTAATTTGTTTGAGTTCTTTGAAGGTTCCAGTTATCAGTACTTTAACAGTGTATAGTTTGTGAATATTTTCTCCCACTGTAGATTGTCTATGATATTTAATATTAGTATAATCATGAGCCAGGAAAGCATGCATAAGACAGCATTCTGAGAGTGCTTTTTATTTATTCATTTATTTACTTATTTATTTTTAAAGAGACAGAGTCTCATTTTATCGTCTTCAGCAGTAGTGTGCTGCAGCATCACACAGCTCACAGCAACCTCCAACTCCTGGGCTTAGGTGATTCTCTTGCCTCAGCCTCCCAGTAGCTGGGACTACAGGCGCCCACCACAATGCCCAGCTATTTTATTGTTGTTGTTGTTGTTGCAGTCTGGCTGGGGCTGGGTTTGAACCTGCTACCCTCTGTGTATGGGGCCGGGGCGCTACCCACTGAGCCACAGGAACCATCCTACGAGTGTTTTATTAGAGGGGTGAGACCTAAAGTTAAATAAGATAAGAGTTTGATAATTTGAGAACACACTTCCATGTTACAGGGTTTGTTGTCCATGCAAGGATCCTCAGATCTTCTCGACATGGAGAAATGCTGCTGAGAAGGCTCCTAGACAATGGAAATAAAAGTCACTCTAGGCTCACCTCCCATAACACAGTGGTTACGGTGCCAGCCACATACACAAAGGGTCGAACCCAGCCATGGCCTGCTGGACAACAAGGACAACTGCAACAAAAAAATAACCAAGCATTGTGGCTAGTGCCTGTAGTCCCAGCTGTTTGGGAGGCTGAGGCAGGAGAATAGCTTAAGCCCAAGAGTTTGAAGTTGCTGAGAGCTGTGATGCCACAGCACTCTACCAAGGGCAACATAGTGAGACTCTGTCTCAAAAAAAATAAAAAGAAGTCACTCTAAAAGAAGTGTAGTTGAAATTCCAGAATTGCCGAGACAGAAATGCAAGGAGATATTAAAAGGCTCAAAGGAGAAGATATTCTAAATATACTATGCAAGGCAGAAAAACACAGTAGATGATCATGCTCCAATAAGGAACCAGGGGATATGTCATTTTCCAAAGCAAGAAAGACAGCAGAGGGAAAAGCACCTTTGAAGTTTAATGGAAGTTATAACTCTAGGCCAAGTCTGATGATAGATGTTATTGCAAAACTGGGTTTATTGATAATAATTGGGTGATATGATCCTGAAAAAAATAGATATCACATGGTGGTACTTAAAAAGAAGCAAGATGGATGTATTTCTCATAATGAGTGGCAAAGTTTTGGTGGCAGCCAAATAAGTCTGATCTGCAGTTAAGGAGATGGTTAATAAACTACAGCATCCTTAGAGGCAAAACTGATTGACAGACAACTGAAGTATTAGTTCTCAATCTATATAATAATATTTAATTACAAATTGATGATAATGAAGCTAAGGGTTCTTTCCCCTCTTTCCTGTCCATTTTCCTGAGTTATCCTACCATTAAGAAAAGGCCAGATCTGCAGAGTTAAAACTCCGATAAGATCCATTAATCCATACTTAAAACTCTGCAGATCCATTGCCAGTACACATGGAAATAATTACTTCATTACCTTTTCAAAGGGAAAATGACTTACTTATTCTGATATAAATGGACCCATTCATTTCCTAGTAGTTTACAGCTCTATTCAAATGTCAAGTTGACCCACATTTTATTTTGTGCTTTTTTGGTAAAATTTGGGTAGTAAGATTCACAATATTTAACGTGGAGAATTTATCATAAACTATAGATTCCACTTCTCAATGCTGATGCTTAATTACAACCAAAGATACACACACATAAAAAATACACTTTTAAACATACAAATGTCCCTAAGTATAGGTACAGGAGTTAAATATTTCTTTCATGACTATAAAGCAGTATATATAACCTTTTAAAGTGTAACACCTAGACAAAGTACAAATGTTTATAATACTTAAAATTTAGTAAAATAAGCTCAGGAAGAAGTCAAATGTCTGAACTGACATACATACATAGGCACAGTCAAAAAGGCCGTGAAATGTTTTTTTCTCTCACGCTCCAAAAGATACAACAAGACCAGATGTCTTTAAGGAATATTTCCATCAATAATTCAAACAACAAAATTCTTATTTTCTACAAAGTGTTTTGGAGCATGAAAATGATATGTAAGGCCACCATTAATCTCAATTTTTGAGGCCAGTGTAATCCTTTTATGAGAACTAAAAGGATAGCACATGAAAAAGTAGCTACAGGCCAAATTCATTAGCATAAAAGAAAAATCTAAAATAAAGCTGTCAACTCAGTAATGTTTTAAATATAAAGTCATAGTCACCTTATAATGCATAAGTATTTTTTATATTATAAAATTTAACATTGTTTACTCTATTAAAATTCAATTTGCTCTCCTAGCCAATTATAGGAATAAAGGCATTTGATCATTTCAAAACATGACCAAATAAAAAGTTCTTGATAATATTTAACACCAAGCCAAGTATTAATTTTTTTTTAAAAAAGGAACTTCCACCAAACTAGCCAAGGAAAGATTCTGACATAGCAATAAAGGTGGCATCAGTTAACAGACTGGAAAACAAAGTAATGATATATAAGTTGTGAACATTTGATAATCTTTACCTCACACATGTTCATTCGTGACAGAGACAGAAAGAGAAATATGAACCCCCAAAATAAAAATCCTTCCTAAGCAAAAATGATACATTTATGAAGAATAAATTACTTTTTAATAGCCTGATAATATCCACTTTAGATTATCCCTACTGCCACTGCAGTGTAAACTGACAGAATCACTTCTGGAAACTGCTTAATGTCATCTTGAAAGAAAGAACATTCCCACATTGTGATTACAACCAATTTTACTTCTAGGTGTATCCCTGTTATAAAAGTTTATAGTTTTAAAGACATGGGAAAGAATGTTTATAGCATCACTGTTGTTAATAAAAATCAAAAAGAAACAACCACACTTCCCAGTCATAGAAAAGTAGATAAATAACTGGCCATATTCAAACTATAGAATATTACACAACAAGTAAAATAGCTAAAACTACATATAATATTATAAATAAACCATAGCAACACATTATTGAGTAAACTAGTTCTCAATTGGACTAACATACATATTTAGAAATTTATCTATTTCCTATGTATCATTATTAACAGATTAACAGTTAATAGAGTTTAATATTTAAAATTGACATTGATGAATAAAAAATAGAAAATAAATAAATCTAGGCCTTAGAAGGGATAACCATAAACCTGTGCTGACTAATGTCAAAGAATACACCAAAGAATAAAGAGAAATACATGTGCTAAGGGATTGGAAGAGTTATTACTATAAAGGTGACAGTTCTCCCCGAGTTAATCTTTAAAGTTCACTCAGCTCCACTCTAACTCACTATAAGATTTTTTCATTATAATACACAAAACTGATTCTAAAACCTATTCAAAGTAGTACATGTGTAAAAAAAAGTCAGGGCACAGCCTTATAAAGGAAAGAAATCCTATCACATGCTACACCGTGTATGAAACTTGAGAACATTTATGGTGGGTAAAATAAGCCAGTTACAAAAAGACAAATGTTACATGACTCCACTTACTTGAGATATGTAAATTATGCAAAATCATAGGAACAGAATGTCTTGGAAAACAGAAATGGTAAATTCTTTTATAGGTGTGGAATTTCCATTTGCAAGATGAAAAAGTTCTGAGATCACTTGAATAACAAGGTACATGTAATTAATTAACAGTGTTGAACTACACACTTAAAAATGACTATGATGATAAATTTTGCTATATGTGCTTTTGACACACACAAAAATGAAAGATATACATTTTTTAAAAGGGTCAAGAAAACTTTGAGAAAGAAGGGAAAGAAAAGAGTATATCCATCTAGGTGCCAAAACATATTATAACCTTAAAGTAAATAAAACAGTGTAGTAATTCTTTAGGAAGAGAAGAAAACATAACAGGAGATACAGACAATTTAAAGTAACATATAATTAAATATAAAATGATATACGTATATTTGGGGGTTTTGTTTAAGATAAAGGTGACATCTAAAATCAGTGGAGAACAGTAGTGCGTAATAAAAAAGTTGATACAATTGGCTATCTTTTCTAAAACAGAAAAAATTTATTTTCTTGCATCCTTTGTAAAAACTAACTTCAAATTCATAAAATATTTTATTTTAAAAACAAAGCTACATTTCATTAATCAGAATTAGGTCATGATCGGAAATTATAGAGCATATGTTTATGATCTTGGATGATGAAGCTTTCCTAAGCAGGACTCAAAGACTACATCTATCAAGGTCAATGTTATTTAACTTCTGATGTGAGGATTAAACACATTCTGTATGATAAAAATATCATAAGCAAAATAAAAAAGAAATAAGAATAAAATATTTCCAACACCTATAAAATGTGAGGATTCGCATATATAATGTATATATTTTACCAAAAATTAATAGGGGAAATGTAAGTATTAAATAGAAAAATTGATGATGTATTTAAATAGACAATTTACTAAAGCTAAAATAGAAATGGATAATTGAAAAGATGGTCAATCTCACTGTTAGTCCAAAAGTACAAACTAAATATTAAACAAATAAAAACAGTGAAATATCTTGTTTAACCTCACAGATGGACAATTTCTTTTATATTTTAGTAATGTTAAATCTTGACTAAAGTGAAAATTGAAAAAAATTGGGTAATCTTTTAAGTTAATACTGAAAATTAATATGAAACTTTGGGAAATGATTTAAATGTATATGTTGCATATGATAACATAGGCTTTTTACTTCTCAAATTTCCATCTGGAGATATATACTAGCATGTGTTTGCTATATATATGTACCATATATATATATATATATATACATATATTACATATATATATACACACCTACATACATTCATATATTAATATATGAATGTTTAGTTCATTAAAATACTAAAATATTGGAAACAATACAAATATTTATTGACACAGACTTGGTAAGCAAACCCTGGTACAACCACACTAGAAATATGCTGCAGCAGATAAAATAAACATGAACATAAAACATAAACATGGTAGATATATGATGAAAAGTAACGTTCTCAATGACAATATTATTGACAATAAGTTGCGAATGAGGCATATCTCATTATATAAACAAATATGTAAACCAACATCATATTTTCTAACATTTAATCCATGTAAATTCACAATAAAATTAAAAGGAAATTTATACAACCAACAGAAGAGCATATTCCTCTAGAAAATCTATGTAGAGTAACAAGGTACTTCTAGGAAGAGTATTTTGAGCAATGTTTTTAAGCAGGGAAAAGGCAGAAGATCCCACATCTGACATGTGAGAGAATGTACTACTTAATCCACATATCTTGAAGTATTTGGGGAAATTATTCTTTGATTCCCCCCTTTTTTAGTTTATACCATGATTATTAGTTTGTGTATCTTTTAAACTTTAAACTTAGTGGAAGCATGGTTAACTTACCATAAAAAAGAACAATTGTATTGAGATTTTCAAATGCATTATTATAACATGTATTGCTCTACCTGGAAATGCTTATGACAATAGAACTAAGCTTATGTGTTCTGTAGTCAATGGATTTATACTCAATAGCTATCTCCTTTTGGCTGTATGGATCCCTGTAATATCATGTAAACTTTCTATTTGCCTCCTCTATTGAATAAGGGTAATACTATCAACCACAAAGTTATAATTTCATACAAAAGTATGAAATGGAGGATTTAAGCTCTCCACCCTGCAGGGTTTGAGAAATCATTAAAAACACAGGGTCACTCCCTACAAAGATCCAGTAACAACAGAGTGATTCTGCCAGGGTCTGATCTGGGAGAGACACCTCCCCAACTCTGAGGACGGTCATAGGCAATAGTGAAAAATGATCATGAGGCAGAATCAACAGAAAAACTCTGGCAATATGAATAACCAGAGTAGGTCAACCCCCCCAAGGAATGACAAGGTCAATGAAGCACAAGATCCCTTGCATAAGCAAATGGCTGAGATGTCAGAAGTTGAATTCAGAGTCTGGATAGCAACTAAGATCAGC
>CAUYON010139058.1:0-38524 GCA_963573935.1 Arctocebus calabarensis
TATAGTGATCAAGGAAATGCCATGAAGGATATCTGTAACAGTATGATCAAAATATTTCTGAATGTATATGAATCGTGCCCTGTGATTGCACCAATGTACATAATTATGATTCAATAAAATTATTAAAAAAAAAAAAAGACCTTGGAAAATAATACTTCATTTTATATGGAATCTGAAAAAACCTCAGATAGCCAACACATTACTCTGAAATAAAAACAGAACAGGAAGTATCATGCTACCAGACCTGAAACTGTAGTATAAATCGATAGCGATCGAAGCAGCGTGGTAGTGGCAAAAAAGAGAGAGAGAGAGATGTATGGAACAGAATAGAGAACCAAGAGATGAACCCAGCTACTTACCACTATTTGATCTTTGACAAGCCAATTAAAAATATTCAGTGGGTAAAAGATTCCCTATTTAACAAATGGTGCTAAGTGAACTGGCTGGCAACCTGTAGAAGACTGAACCTGGACCAACACCTTTCATTATTAACTAAGATAGACTCTCAGTGGATCAAAGAGTTTAACTTCAGACATGAAACTTTAAAAATACTAGAAGAAAGTGCAGGGAAAACTTCTGAAGTAATCGGCCTGGATGAATTTTTTATGAGGAAGACTCTCCAGGCAATTGAAGTAGTATCAAAAATACACTACTGGGACCTGATCAAACTAAAAAGCTTCTGTACTCCTAAGAATACAGTAAGTGTAGCAGGCAGACAGCCCTCAGAATGGGAGAAAATATTTGCAAGTTATTCCTCTGATAAAGGTTTAATAACCAGAAACGCAGAGAACTCAACCATATTAGCAACAAAAGGACAAGTGATCCCATCTCAGGGTGGGCAAAGGACTTGAAGAGAAACTTCTCTAAGGAACACAAATGAATGGCCTACAGATACATGAAAAAATGCTCACCATCCTTAATCATCAGAGAAATGCAAATCAAAACTAATTTAAGATATCACCTAACTCCAGTTAAGATTAGCCCCCATCACAAAATCTCAAAACCATTGATGTGGGCATGGATATGGAGGAAAGGGAACCCTTCTGCATTTCTGGTGGAAATGCAAAATAATATATTCCTTTTGGAAGGATATTTGGAGAATACTTAGAGATATAAAAATAGAAACTGCCATTTGATCCTATAATTCATTTACTAGGTATATATCCAGAAGACCAAAAATCACATCATAATAAAGATACCTGTAACAGAATGTTTATTGTAGCTTAATTCATAATTGCTACATGGGAGAAGAATCCTAAGTGCCCATTGATGCACAAATGGATTAACAAATTGTGGTAAATGTATACCATGGAATACTATGCAGGCTTAGAGAAAGATGAAGACTTTACCTCTTTCATGTTTACATGGATGGAACTGGAACATATTCTTCTTAGCAAAATATTGGAAGAAAAAGTATCAAATTCACTCTGCCCTACTATGAAGCTAATTTATAGCTTTCTTGTGAAGGCTAAAACCCAATTATAGCACAAGAATATGGGGAAAAGGACAATGGAGGGGAGAAAAGGGGTGAGAATGAGTAGAGGGAGGGTGATTGGTGGGATCACACCTATAGTGCATATTGAAGGATACAGGTGAAACTTATTACATGCAGAATACAAATGTCTTCATATAGTGATTAAGAAAATGCCATGAAGATAGAAAGAAAATGCTATAAATACTTTGATGAAAATATTTCAGATTGTGTATGAAGTCAGCATATTGAGCCCCATGATTACACTAATGTACACAATTATCATTTAATAAAAATTAAAAAATAAAAAAAGAACAAACTACCCATAGTTTCCAGGGGGTATTCATTTCACTATGGAAAGGTGCAATAGGTGGTTCATTACACAGGAAGTCTGGTAATGTTCAGTGAACTAAGTAGCTCCTGAGCATTCTTCCAGTGCAATGCAGAAGCTTTATGAAGTTGAGGGGAGTTTATGAAAATGGAAGCAGTCTTCCATGCAGTATATACTGACTCAGAAGAAATGTGGGTGGTGTTCATCGTGTGTGTGTTTTTTTTTTCTTTTGAGACCTGTGGCTAGAATGCAGTGTTGTCATCATAGCTCATTGCAACCTCAAAGTCTTGGGCTCAAACCATCCTCATGCCTCAACCTACCAAGTAGCTGGGAGTATATGCTTGCAAACACCAAACCTGGAGGATTTTTTTGGTACATTTTGTAGAAAGAGGATCTCATTCTAGCTCAGACTTCCCTGGAACTCCTGGCCTTAAGCAATCTTCCCACCTCACCTTCCCAAAAAGGATTACAGGCATGACCCAGTGGACCCTGCCTGTTCTTTAGTTCTGGATTTGCAAAGAGATCTAGAGTTACTGCACATAATCATCAGATGTCCAAAACCCCTTATCAAAGCTGAGACATTCCAGTCAAGAGTCTAGTCATCACACTGGATAAAAGACCTACCTTGTTGGATTGTGGAAGAGCTGAGTCTGGTATTCCTAAATTTAGTTTTTGATACACACCATGCTCCTCTCAGGCCAATTTTTCTTTTTAGACACTTAGTGCATTTCCCCATCAGGATTGTACATCACCAATGTTTTTTACCCCAGCCAAAACAGTATGTCGTCTTTACAGCGTAAATTGATGCATTCTTTAGTTTGAAAACTTCCCACCAAAGTAGTTAAAAATTTGATCTGTATTTTCAGAAATAGGGAACTGACCATAGAATGGATTTTTTTACTTTTTCGCACCCTTCCCAATGAGGCCATTTCATTTCAGCAGGAGTGAGTCAGTTCCTCCAAAGCTATAATTAATGACACACTGACTCATTCTTTTTCCCTCAGTACATGCACTTAACATGCATTTAGGAAGACTAATACCACGGCCAAAATTCTTATGGAGAGAATGGTACCATGGTATTTATAAAATATAAACAGATTATGGCAGAATTTACATAGGATCTGAAGCTTCTTCATTTATCAAAATATTCCAACCTCATTGGCTGGGATCTTAATGGACTATAAGAACTTTCTTTCAGTTTGGAGGAAAAAGTCATAAAACTAACATATCCTCTAAACTACCAATATGAGTATCCAATATGTTCTTGATACATTACCTGTATGTGGAAATATTGTCTTCATTTAAAAGTCATTAAATTAAGAAGCTGAAGAATATTTTAGTCAGTTCTTTTTCCATTATCCTCCAGCATTCAGCAGCAGAAATAAAATAATATTATTTATGGATTGGCACCTGTAGCACAGTGGTTATGTTGCCAGTCACATACTCCAAGGCTGGTGGGTTTGAACACGGCACAGGCCAGCTAACAACTGCAACAACAACAACAACAAAAATAATCAGACTTTGTGAGGCATGTAGTAACAGCTACATGGGAGACTGAGGCAAGAGACTTGCTTAAGCCAAAGAGCTGGAGGTTGCTTTGAGTTCTGATGCCATGGTTCTCTACCAAGTGTGACATAGTGAGACTCTGTCTCAAGAAATATATATATATAATATGTAAAAACCATTACAGATTTTTCTGGCAGAGAGTTCCCTTCATATACGAGAAATGTGAATATAACTTCTTAAACTTCAGTAAGGTTTTTTTTTTTTTTGGAGACAGAGCCTCAAGCTGTCACCCTGGATAGAGTGCTGTGGCATCACAGCTCGTAGCAACCTCCAATTCTTGGGCTCAAGCGACTTCCCTGTCTCTGACTTCCATGTAGCTGGGGCTACAGGCATCCACCAATACGCCTGGCCATTTTTTGGTTGCAGCCACCATTGTTGTTTGGAGGTCCTGGGCTGGATTCAAACCCGCCACCTCAGGTGATCGTGGCTGGCAACTTAGCCCCTTGAGCCACAGGCTCCGAGCCTAGACTCTTGTTGAACACACAACTTTGCTAGCAACAGCTGCTATTCAAAACATTTGCAATCATTTCCTGTCATGAGCAGATAGTTATGAAAATATATACACATCAAATTCTAGCATCACAGCTGAAGACTAATTCTGTTTTTTTATCCAAAATATTTAAAGAAAACTCCAAAATTTGGAATTCTTTAAAAAGAAAAAATGCACCCCAATTATCTGGATACTGATAATTCCATTTTATATAATGCTATATTAGGAAATTAAAAATAAATAAATAAAACTAAAGGGCAAAAAGAAAAAAAGAGAACAAAAATGACTTTTGGACAATGCCAAGGTAAGTTGTTGTTCAGAAGTTTGAGAAAACTATCAGTAAATTGTTGTCCATTTTCACTGTTCAATACTAATAAGGATGTCACAAATGGACATTTCTGAAATTAGATTGTGATAACAGCTGTACAATTCTGTGATATACTAAGAAAAACAGAATTGTGCACTTGAAAAGGGTGAACTACATATTTCAATAAAGCTACTGAAAAATGTTCTCCAAAATTTAGGTACTCAAAATGCTCCCATCATAAGAATTACTCAGGTAGTGAGAGTCTCTGAGGAGACAGTTAACACTATCTTCATGTACACACTCATGTTACCATGAATTGCATTCCCACTAGCAGTGTAGAAGTGTTCCCTTCTGTCTGCATCCACACAAACCTGTATTTTGAGATTTTGTGAGGAATTGACAAGGAAGGCACATTGTTCCATACTATTGAATTTGGGATTTTTTTTCTTTGAGATAGAGTCTTGCTGCTTCACCCTCAGTAGAGTGCCCTGGCATCATTTTAGCCAAGAGGAATCTCAAACTCTGGGTTCAGAAGATCCTACTTCCTCAGCCTCCTAGTTATCTGGGATTACAAGTGCCCTCCCCCAATGACAAATTCCTTTTGACCACTAAATTCTGCTTCCCAGAGTGTTAGAATTATAGATGTGAGTCACAACTCCAGGACTGTTAAGGTTAGAGTGTGAGTGACCACTCCACACCTTGAAGTTCTGATATGTTTTATTTCATCTTTTATACTTCTACTTCATATTTTTTGTATTTATTAAATAATAACCGTGTCCATTTATAGATTTATGGGGTTAACTGTACTGATTTGATATAGAAAGTGAAATATTTACATCGAACAGATTAAAACAGCCATCACAATTATATTCTGTTCTTAATATTTATGAAAGTTTCCATGGCCTCATTCACATTAGATGAGGTCCCACCAAAACCCTCTCTTCTCCCACCTCCCCCTTCCCCACCATTCTCTTTCCTTTTCCCTTCTACTTTTTGGACTATGATTATGTTTTACCATTTGTATGAATGTGTAGGTGATTTTATATTGATTTCATAGTAGTTTTGAGGACATCAGATACTTTTTTTTCTATTTTGGAGATATTTTACTAAGAAGACTATTTTCTAGCTCTATGTAGGTAAAGGAAAGAGATGTTAATTCTCTATCTCTTTTATGGATTCATAATATTCCATGGTGTACATAGACCACCATTTGTTAATCCATTCATGGGTCAAGGGGTTTTTGGGATGTTTCTATGTGTTGGCAATGATGAATTGGGCTGCAGTAAACATCCTGGTGCAAATATCTTGGTAGTAAAAATATTTTTATTCATCTGTGTATCTACTTTGTAGAGGAATTTCAGGATTGAATGGTACATCTACTTTTAGTTCCTTGAGTATTCTCCAAATGTCTTTCCAAAAAGGTCGTAATAGCTTGCCTTCCCACCAGCAGTGTAGAAGTGTTCCCTTCTCTCCATATCCATGCCAACATCCATGGTTTGGGGATTTTGAGATGTGAGCTCATCTTACTGGAGTTAGGTGATATCTCAAAATGGTTTGGATTTGTATTTCACTGATGATGAAAAATGATTAATATTTTCTCATGTGATTAAAAGTCACGCACCTGCCTTCTTCAGAGAAGTTTCTGTTCAAGTCTCTTGCCCACATAAAAATGGGTTTACTTGTTCTTTTCTTATTGATCATTTTGAGTTCTCTGTGGATTCTAGTTATCCGATCTTTATCAGGAAAACAGAAAGAAAGAAAAACAACACCTTAATGAGGCATCTCAAGCAACTAGAATAGGAAGAACATTCCAACCCCAACCCAGTAGAAGAAAATAAATGGCCAAAATTAGAGCAGAATTAAAAGAAATTTAATACAAACGAATAACTTAGAAGATCAACAAAATCAAGAGGTGTTTTTTTGAAAAGAATAATAAAATTGATGAAACCTTGGCCAACCTAAGCAGAAACAAAAAATCACTAATATCATCTATGAGAAACTAGAAAATATTAGAAACTCTCTAATATCATCTAAATTCTCTAATAACATCTATGAGAAAAGATGAAGGACAAATAACAGCAGACACCTCAGAAAATCAAGACATCCTAAATGCTTACTACAAAAAAAAAAAAACTGTATTCCCAGAACTATACAAATCTGAACAAAATGTACCAAAACGTGAAACCACGGCACCTTCCCAGACTTAAACAGAAAAAATTTGAAATCACAAATACACCTATATCCATCATCAAAATGGCTTCAACTAGACATACTCTCCCCAAAAAGAAAAGTTCAGGACTAGAGGGTTTCACATACGAATTCTACTAAACCTTTAAAGAGGAACTAGTCCTGATATTATACAACCTTTCCTGAAGTGTAAGAAAGGAAGGAACACTTCCCAACCTATTCTATGAAGCAAATATCACCCTGCGTGATATTTTTGAAACTATTGTTTGCAGCCAGCAATGGTGCTTCATGACTCTAACCTCCACACTTTTGGAAGCCAAGTCTTTTGGATTGTCTGAGCTTCTGAATTGGAGCCCAGACTGAGCAATCATGAGGCCCCCACCTGTGAAGAATAAAAATATATCGAGATATTCAGCAGGCACCTGTTATCCCACTTAAGGGAATAGGTTCCCTTGTTGACCACACATGAAGATTGCTGCAAGCTATGCTACCAGGGCACTCTAACAAGGGCAGCCAAATGAGAATCTGTCTCAATACAGAAAAGAAGAAAAGCATTATGATGGAACTTACTCCTTATTTTTACTCTATACCGCAGATCTAGTTTTGAAATTTGAATCCTAGATTAGCTGGGATGTCAATTAGAGAAGAAAATATATAACAATGGAATTATATTCCTAAAACCTATATTAATCAAGACGTTGATTTTATGTAACTCCTACACTTTGACATATGGAATTATTCTAGTCTCCTGGAACCTGCCCCCATAGTGAATTATTGTCTAAAATCAGGCTTTTAATGTGGAAAACCAATCCAGAGTGTCCACTCCACCTCCTCTGTTGGACTCTTTCAATCTGGGCCAATATTCCCTTGTCACAATCACTCCAAAGTTAGGTACCAGAGTTCTCCAGACTACCCCTACACTTTACATACACTGAAAATATCCCAACTAACCAATCCAAAATCTGCTGGTCTTGACTCACCCATTCCTTCAGGGGACACTATAGCCTTGCTCTTTTATGTAATCTCCTATTCCACCTGCCTACTGACCCATCCATGCAGTTTTGCTCTTCAAAACTATGATAGCAAAATTACTGTCTTTCTATTTTATTTTTTTTTTTAATTAGACAGACTCTCAGTCTGTTCCCCTGGGTAGAGTTTCCTGGCATCATCTTCACACAAAGCAACACCAACTCTTGGGTAGAAGAAATTGTCCAGCCCCAGCCTCCTGAAAAGTTGGAATGACAGGCAATGACACAAGTCTTGGCTACCTTTTCTATTTTAGTAGAAATTGGATGGGGAATTGGGAGTAAGGGCGTCTCACTACTGCTCAGGCTCCTCTCCAACAACTGAGCTCAGGGGATCAACCTAACTTAGCCTGCCAGAACATCCAAATATTTTAGTCATACTTATCAAAAGTAATTGAGCTCTATTTAAAAAATGACACTTTCTGGGGCTTTTGCCCATCCTCAGGCACATATGACACACAAAAATTATGTCAGGACTATTTTGCTTATCTGTGGTGGCAGGAATCACCAACATTAGGTAGGGATCTCTGTTTTGCTTATCAGTATCCATTAGTTTTTGTGTATTCAATGTGTGACCCAACATAACTCTTCAACTTCCTGTGTGACAAAGAGAATTCAAAAGCTTGGATACCCCTGGAACTGAGGTCAGGAATGTTGGAACATTCCGTGTAAGCTGACATTTTTAATGATCTTCATAAACAACTGGAGCTATTCAGTACACAGTGTCTATCCCAAGGTTAAGAGAGGATGTCCAGTGAGACACCTACCTTTCAAATCAATCCTAGAGAAAGAAGTAAAACAACACAAAAGTAGAACTAAGAATTGTGTGACATACCTGTCAGGTCTGTGAAATTAGTGTCTCTTATGTGTGCTTGGGTTCCTGCTCTATAACATCCCAGAACAGTAGTAGGTGTAAACAACACTCTTCCATTTTATTCCAAATCCATGATGTGAGAAGGAAAGAAAGTGTCCTTGAATACCTTTGCACACAGATACAAAGATACTTTATGAAACAGGAATTGAGTGTGAAGAAAAGAACCCTCCTCTTTTGTGACAGTTTGAAGCACATGAAGAAGAAAAACAAGAAACCCTGACAACCATGGCCCAGGCTTAGCAGGAATAAGGCAAAACTTGAAGATGGTAACACAGGGCAACAACCATTATGATATTATTCACTGTCACCATGCAGTGAGTTCATCCTGTAATGTGTTAGGATCCAGGCTTGTGGTTAAAGATACTAATTGGTCTTTTGTACTCGCTTCAGCTTATGTCCCTGAAGGGTGTGGAACAGGAAACTTGAGAGAGAAATATTCTAACATTTGTGCCTTATTGATTCTAATTACCATTGATTTTCTGGCACTAGGTCCAAACAATCTTTGGGATTTTGTACAGCACTATGACTCAAGCTGCATCACAACTGACAACACTGGATGGAGTCAGTCATGTGGGGTGCTATTTCAAGGACTTGTTTTGACACATATCTAAAAAGATCCATTTAGGGAGGCACCTGTGGCTCATTGAGTAGGGTAGCGACCCCCTATACCAAAGTTGGTGGCCAAACTGAAAAAAACAGGAAAATAGCTGGGCATTGTGGTGGGTGGCTGTAGTCCCAGCTACTTGGGAGGCTGAGAGGCAAGAGAATCACCTAAGCCCAGGAGTTGGAGGTTGCTCTGAGCAGTGTGATGCCATGGTACTCTACCGAGGACAATAAAGTGAGACTCTGTCTCTACAAAAAAAAAAAAAATCCATTTAACAGAAGCTTACAAATTTCCTACAGCTGGCTACCACCTCAATTTAGGCATATCTTTACAGTTCTTAAAACATGCCCAATGTCCACTTTGTTTGAACCATCCATGTAATTTTGGTCTTTTTAGATGATGAAAATGTTTGCTGTTGGTTTGGATTTTTGTCTGTGTGTGTGTGGGGGGGAGTATTTTTAAGATACAGTGTCTCTATGTTCCCCAGGCTAGTCTTACATGGCCTCAGGCTATATCATAGTCACCTCAAACTCCAGGATTCAGGCAATCTTCCTGCCTCAGCCTCCCAAATGTCTAGGACTACATAACCTGACCCAATGCTTAGATAATTCTTTAATTTTGTAGCAGAGACAGGGTCTGACTCTTGATCAGTATATTCTCAGCACCACCTATTTCAAGAATTCCACTCATCTCAGCCTCCTAGAGGGCTAGAATTATAGGTTTGAGCCACCAAATTGGTCATTTTCTCTTTCCTGTTTTCCCTTCCTTCACTCACTTTATACATTCTTCCTCCTATTTTCCCTCTCTCTCTCCTTTATTTTCTCTCCTTCATCTCTTTATTTCCCCTCTCTCTCTTCTACACATTCGGGAAATGACACTTATAACAAACAAGCAAACTATACAAGTGATCCTGGAAAGTATAGTCCTGAACTGTATATTTAAATACTTGAATGAAAAAGTCAATAAAGAAATTTGATATAATCCAATTGAGATATTCAACAATAAGCTATATTAAGAAGAATAAATACTTTTTAAACATAAAGACTTTGAAGGAATTTTGTTCAAAAATAGCCCAGTAGAAAAAATTAAATGCTTCAAGAAGAAAAATGACAAATGAAGCTAACATATATGACAATATATGTAACAAAAATCTTCCAAATATTTAGATTGTGGGTATTTGAGAAGGTACTTTTAAACCTTTGGCCAGACTAACTACAAACAGAAAAGTAAAATCTGTAGTGACCACAATCAGAAATGATAAAGAGGAAATAACAATAGATGCCACTGAAATATAAGAGATTAACTCTGAATACTACAAAAAACTCCATGTCCAGGAATTTGACAAATGGAAGGAAATGGATAGATAATTGGAATCACACCCTGTGGGCTAGACTTAACCAAGACGAAATAGATATCCTGACTAGACCTATATCAAGCACTGAGATCAAAGGAAATCTGAAAATATTATCCCTATACAACAACGCCCTGGTCCTCATAGCTTCACACTAGAATTCTATTCAAACCTTCAAAGAAGAGTTTACACCTATACTACAGAAAATATTCCAAAAATTTGAGGAGGAAGTAATCTTCACCAGAACGTTCTGTGAAGCAAACATCACCCTGATATCAAAACCAGGAAAAGGCCCAACTAAAAAATAGAACTTCGATTCATCCCAGACACCTATCCTCATTTGATCTTTGATAAGCATATTAAATATATAAATTGGGGGCAACAGCTTCCTTGCAACTGGGCACATTTTGACTGGGGAGAGAGGACTTCAGGTATCTCTAGCAGGCAGGATCTGCCCAGAAACTTCCCTTTGGGGACAGAGGGAGAAAGCGTGAGATTTCTGGACACCATGAGGAAGGCAAAAGTGGTGGAGATTGGGCAAGTGTTTGCATGTGTTCATTTGGTCTAATCCTGTTGGCAGCTGTGGATGGGGCAACAGTGGGACTTCAGGCTGGAAAGACCATGCCTGTGAGCTGTTTGGATTTATTTTGGACATGGCACTTGGTTGAACTGCCTTGGGAGAACTTGCACAAGAGGGCAGGGGTCTTTGAGTGTTGTCTGGGGCCCCAGACTGATCTACCAAGCCATGCGGAGCTACCAGTGTTTGGTTGTGAGCTGTGAGGAGCTATTGAGGGAGAACTGCCCAAGCTCCACCGTGAGGGAAGGAGCAAGTAATCTAGTGACTGAGCAGCCTAAAGGCACAGACTGAGATGCCTTGCAGTCTTAGCCCTCATGGGTATAGGGTGAGATCGGTTTTGGCACACTGGGTAACTGGATAACTACTTAAGGAGTGATCCCAGCCACAAGTGCTTTCCTGTGAAAGCTTCTGCTAAGCCCAAGTTAGCAAATTAAAGTGTCTTCTAAACAGGCTAAGGAGGATTTAAGGTCTCTACCCTGCAGGGTTTGAGAAATAATTAGAGACACAGGGTCACTCCCTACAAAGATCCTGTAACAACAGAGTGATTCTGCCAGAGTGATCTCTGCCAGATCTGGGAGAGACATCTCCCCAACTCTGAGGACGGTCCTAGGCAACAGTGAAAAATAATCATGAGGTGGAATCAAAAGAAAAACTCTGGCAATATGAATAATCAGAGTAGATCAACTCCCCCAAGGAACGCAAGGTAGATACAGCACAAGATCCCTTACATAAGCAAATGGCTGAGATGTCAGAAGTTGAATTCAGAGTCTGGATAGCAACCAAGATCAGTGAAGTGGAGGAAAAGATGGAATTAGAATTTCAAGCAGCAATCCAAAAGATGACCCAAAAGATGTCTCAAGAATTTAATAAATTCAAAGACAAAATGACCAAAGATTTTGACACATTGAGACAAGACATTGCAGCCCTCAAAGTTCTGTGAAATACAGTAGAATCCCTCAGTAACAGAATGCAGCAAGCAGAAGAAAGGATTTCTGACATGGAAGTCAAAGCTTTGGAACACTCCCAAACTTCCAAAGAGGTAGAGAAATGGAAGGCAAAAATGGATCATTCCCTCAGACAGCTCTGGGATAACTTGAAGAAAACCAATATTCATCTTATAGGGATACCTGAAAACAATGAAGTGGCATCACAAGACACAGAGTCTCTTCTTTATGAGATTATGAAAGAGAACTTTCCAGACATACCAGACATTCTGAAATTCAGATAGCAGACAGTTTCAGAACCCCAGCATGACCGAACCCAAAAAAGACATCCTCCAGGCACATCATAATTAAGTTCATGAAAGTTAATATTAAGGAGAAAATTCTGAAAGCATCCAGATGTTAGAAATACATTATCTACAAGGGGAAGAATATTAAAATAACTATAGATTTCTCTGATCAAATCTTTCAAGCTAGAAGAGAATTGTCATTGACTTTCAATCTCATAAAACAAAAGAACTTTCAACCAGGATCTTGTATCCAGCTAAAATGAGTTTCAAATATGATGGAGAAATTAAATACTTCAATGACATTTACATGCTGAAGAAATTTGCTATAACTAAGCCAGCTCTCCAGGATATTCTCAGACCTATCCCCCACAATGACCAGTGCAAACCTCCACCACAAAAGAAAACTCACCCAGAAACTATTTATCAAATGTCATCTTCTACAGTGATGAAAGAACTAAAAATGTCCACTGGAGTTTCTAAAGATTTATCATTACTTTCAATTAATGTGAATGATTTAAATTGTCCTCTAAAGAGGCATAGGTTGGCTGACTAGATACAAAAACTCAGGCCAGGGCGGCTCCTGTGGCTCAGCGAGTAGGGCGCCAGCCCCATATACCGAAGGTGGCGGGTTCAAGCCTGGCCTCGGCCAAACTGCAAAACAAAAAAATAGCCGGGCGCTGTGGCAGGTGCCTGTAGTCCCAGCTACTCGGGAGGCTGAGGCAAGAGAATCGCTTAAGCCTAAGAGCTGGAGGTTGCTGTGAGCAGTGTGACGCCACAGCACTCTACCCAGGGCAATAAAGTGAGACTCTGTCTCTACAAAAAAAAAAAAAAAAATCAGAAGATGTGGCAACACTGGACCCTAGATCCTATGTTGTAACTAGAGCCTAGAACTGATTAGCAACAGCCCCTTGTAAGTATTTCTTCTTTAACTCATTCAAGTCCCTTCCCCTTCCTAGCTCCTCTCCAACACGGAGACCAAGTACCAATCATCACATTCAAATTAAGACACAGATGAATGTTCCTTGAATCTGTACCAAGAAATGGCATATGGTCCAAGAGCACCACAGGTATCAAGAAAAACCAGAGAGACCATTTCTCTTTGCAGAGGTGAAGATCGTAAACTCAGAGGCGGCTTCACGCCTGTCCCTTACCTGCCTGGCCCCTCATGAACCTTTGCATTTATAACCCTTGGTCTTGTCTTCAAAGCACCCAACCCATTCAACATTGTAAACAGCCAGTTTCAACAGCACCCCCAAATGTAACGGGCTAGGAGAAATCAGCTCGTGTACAACTGATGTGACTCGATCTGGCTCCACTGCAAGCAGGAAGCTTAGGAACGTACTTGTGGCATTTTCTTGAACAAGTAGGACAACCTAGACCATCACCCTATCACTTCACAAAGGTCATCACACATTGCTGGGACCCACCTATTCATTCCCCAATCACCCATTATTTTTTCTGGCACAATAATCCCAGCAGATCAGAAAAGGGCACGTCGATGGCACAAAGATGTGGCCAGAGCCACGTGAATACTTACGTCACTGCTCTTGGGCCTTGCCAGCGCCAGGCTATCTCGGGCTAAGGCCACGATCACATTGCTTTTCTCTCCGGCCCAGTGCACCACCATCTGATTGTGGGAATCATTCAGACTAACCTGAAAGAGATCAACACGGCAATCAGGACCCACAATGAGGGACAGCCACAAACATTCTAAATCAAGGCTCTTTCCTCCTCTGTCAATCAGAAATGACTAAGATTCTTACACCTACAGCACTTGGGTGAGGGTGGCCTATATTCACACACCCCCATCCCCGTACTTATTCCATCAGATTCAACTTCCTCAGGAGGAAACACGAATCCCCTGCCATTTCAAATGTCACTGGATTACAGAAAATCTTCGTGGGCTCTTACTGGCATGATATTTTAACCAATTCCTCTGCTTACTTTGATCCTTTGTGATATCAATCTCTGGTTACTGTGACCACTATTCCATACATGTGACACGCACTGGTTAAGATTTTTCAATCAAAACATTGGAACATCTTCCAAATTCAAAAAAAAATTAACAGGCCAGGCAAACTTCTGTTCAAACTGATAGTTTTTCTCTGGATTGGAGGTATTGAGTTCTTCATTTCTGGCCTATAATGAGATATGAGAAAAGAAGGCCTCATTGAGATGTTTTTTAACAATTATTTATGGGCAGGCAAGGTGGCTAGGCTTTTATTACTCCTGTAATCCTAGCACTCTGGGAGGCTGAGGCGGAAGGATCCCTTGAGCTCAGGAGTTTGAGACCAGCCTTAGTAAGAGCAAGACCCCATTCTACTAAAAATAGAAAGAAAAAAAAAAAAAAAAAAACTAGCCAGGTCTTGTGGTGTATGCCTTTTTAGTCCTAGCTACTTGGGAGACTGAGGCAGGATCATGAGGTTGCTGTGAGCTAGGGTGATGTCACAGCACTCTAGCTTGGGCAACAGAGACTCTGTCTCAAAAATATATATGTGTGTGTGTGCCCAAAGTAAGGAAATATTCTCCAGAACTCAACAAAAATGATCTTTGGATTATGGCTCACAATAGTTCTCAGCCTTTCAGATTTTTGTAAAGCAGTAAAATAAGAATAAAGTAGGAAGGCCAAGAGAGGATTGGCTGGCAACTTGTAATTTTTTTTATTGTTTTGGATTCATTGAGGGTCCAAAGAATTAGGTTACGCTGATTGTACTTGTTAGATAAAGTCCCTCTTCAATTGTGACCCATCCCCAAGAGGTGTGCCAGCACCCTGTCCCCCATTCCCTTCCCTGAGCAACTTCTATTAATACTTTGCCAGGAAAGGACATTAACAAAAACAGGCATTGTGTCAGAACCTGACAAGCTTTTCTCTAAATCTTTTTCCTCTGCCTCCTAGGGACACCACAGACTCTTGCCCCAGCGGTGAGGCAGTAAGAGTGGCCCTGGGACTGAGCTCCAGCCAGTGTAATGCGGGAGAACGTTGTCTGACCACCACCGGCCCTGCCTGATCACCCCCACACTGCCCTGTCTCTTTCCACAATCCCAGAGGAGGGCAGAGCTGCAAGACAGAAAGAGCCTGGCTCCCTAAGGAGAAAGCCCTCTGCTAATCAGTAAAGCTCACCTTGAACTTTTCCCTATCCAGTGACGTATTTGCACGTATTTTTGGGATCTGTCTCTTACCTAGCTAGACACCCCACCCCCACCCTCCACCCCCCGCTAAGTAATGTGACCGTCATTTTTAAAAAGACATTTTAACACCTAAAACGGAGGAAGAATATAATCTTAGAATAAAAAGCGATGCTTTTGCATTATGGAAAGCTACACTACATTATTTTCTTTTCTATTTCATCATTCACTGTTGGACACCAGCCCCAAGACTGGCATGTCAGGACGCCTAAGTCATACATTTCACACACTCTGTGCGGAGTGCAAAGTGATGACAATAATAATACAATTTCTGATTTCTCCCCAAATCAGACGTCTGAGAAAAGCCTCTTCCACCAACATCCTCGGCTGTCTCAGGCACATGCAGACGCAAACTGAGATTCTAAGACTCCAACCATCACTGTCCCGCCGGGACATCATCCACACTCGGGCTGTCTTCTCGGCAAGGCACCGCAGCAGAAAACCCACAGCAACTTTCTCCTCCTTTCGCTTCCCTCCCAGACCAGGTACGCCCAGCCCCTCCCTGAGGTGCTCTCAGATGTCACAAGGGAAAAGAGAAACACCTGCGCCACAAACTTGGCACACAGGACACAGGAGCTAACCCTTAACCACTTGGCTTGGGGGCTTTAAGCACCTGCCACCTAACTTAAGTGATGCCATATCCGCACTCTTTAGAAAAGCATTTGGAATGAGACCTTTTCAGGTGAAGGACCTCAGGAAACTACGTCATTCCAAAACGTTCCTTATCATTCTCAGATAAGTCCAGGCACGCATCAACAGAGAAGTGCAAATAAAAAATAGAGAAGTAAATAAATTATTTAGCCCAGAATGCTGCAAAGAGAAAGCAGCTAATGGAATCCCTCCTGGTTACTGAAACATTCCCTTTCTCTCCTCTCTCCTTCCAGCCTGAGTCTCTGGGAAAAACTCAGCAGCTTCTACGGGTCAGAAGCCCATCAGCACAGGGAACTCGGCTGCACATGTTGTCCTCTCCCCAAACATGCCCACTCTTGGGACCAGACACAGAAAGAAAACTATGCAAATGTTAATACAGTAAAGGCCTAGAAACCTAGAAAAATCACCCCTATTCACCTGGGGTCTGGGAAGAGGAAGTCCTCCAACATTCAACTTGGCATCCTCAAAGATGGAATCAAAACATTCCTCCTAGCGGGTAACAACCACATAATGCTTTGTAGCAGGTTACTAAGCTTTCAGTGGTCAGAGTGGGAAAAAAGCTCTGAAAACAGCTTGCCAAAAGTCTGTCTGCTCAGACAACATGAGATTTACAAGACCCCACCACCACCACCAATCCCTGCTCAGGTGAGGGGTGAGAAGGGCTCAAAGGAGAAGCCTCCAAACATCCAAGCGCTTTTTTACAAAGCAAACCTCCACAAGGAAAGCTTGGTGAAACACCTGTTTTGTTTTTGGCTTTTTTGTTAGATGTCCCTTTTATTCCTAAGAGCAGACTATAAAAAGGCAGTCTACATGGGGGGGAGGGGGGGGGAAATCCCTGGCAAGAAATGACGTGTACAAGGGCCACCAGGCACTCACACCAACAGTAAGGCTCGTTTGCTTGGCGAGATGTCAGGCACATCCTGGTCATGAGAATAACTCCCTGGTGAGTCACGGCTGATCCCCAAGGCAGCCCAGGTACCCATCCCCCAAAGCACAAGACCAGAATCAGGGTCAGGAAACGATGCACCCAGCAGGCAGACCGCAGAAGAAGAGGTTTATTAAAGCCAGAGCGGGCATCCTCCCCTCTGGCCTCACCTTCTTCCTCCCCAACCCCAAGGGAAACAGACGAAGGAGTGAGCAGAGCAGGCTTCTCCTAGCTCTCTATAGCGCAGGGCAGGTCCTCGTGGAGCATCAGTGGCTTCCGGGTTTGTTTTGGTCCTTTCCCATCCCCTGCCCTCCTCCTCCCCAAGCCTCAGGGGCAGCTGCAGGCTTCCAGGTTACCCGTGGCCTACCGTGCCCCACACACAGACTCAGAAGACACATGCCTGGGAAGGGAGAAGATGGAGGGTGGCTCTCCCAGGAATATAACCTTGATGCGCAATCATTTACAACCACAACCCCAGGGCGTGAACAACCTTCCCTCTCCTAGCTCTAGCTCCCGGGGCACAGCTGGAGCTTGATAAATGAAACACAATTAATTGGAGCTGTTGAGGTAGAGCAGGGAGGAGGTGAGTGCCTCCCCTCGGAAGGCAAACAGAAAAACCCCATGCTTCAAGAAGCTCAGGACACTACAACCACTTCACAAACCCAAGCAGAGGCTGTTGGGCTCACAGACAGATGGTTAACGAGTCTAGATAACCCCAAGACACACCCTGGTCCTGGTGTCCCATGCCTGGCTGACATGAGAGGCCCCACCCAGCACCTGCTGATTCAGAAGACCCTCTGCCTGGAGCCCGGGAATCAGAATCTGTAAAAGACACATCCTGGGTGTCTCTAACTCAGCTTTCTTGGGGAGCAATGAATCTAGTTAATTCCCTGCCTCTTGGCAGGAGGTGGCACTAAATGAGGGTGGCTGGGAAGACTCACCCTTTTTAGGGAGGTTATCTTCAGGATTTGGGATGCCTGTTAGGACTTCTCCTCCAGGACATACTGATATATACTACAATGTGGACGAGCCTTGAAAACAATATGCAAAGGAAAAAGAAGCTGGACACGAAAGGTCACGTGCTGCATGATTCCATTTATATGAAATGTCCAGAATAGGTAAATCCATAGAGACAGAAAGCAGGTGCATGGTTGCCAGGGGCTGGGGTGGCGGAGATGGGGAGTGACTGCTTAAGGGGTACGGGGTTTTATTTTGGAGTGATGGAAATATTCTGGAGCCAGACACAGCTAGTGATCGCACAATATTACAAAACGTACTCAATGTCACTGAACTGTTTACTTTAAAATGACTAATTTTATGTCATGTGAAATTACTCCTCGGTTAAAAGAAAAGAAAAGGCCTCTATGAGCTGTACAGAAGACTGTGCTTCTCAAGCGCTAATCCAGAGCCTAGGCGCCCCCACTCTTACAGAAGAGCTTCTTTTATCTCATCTTGAGCCCTCATGCTACCAAAATATGCAGCTAGAATGAGTCACAGTGGAGGCAGGCTGGGGACTGGATCTCTGGCCAAACCAATCCCTCAAATCACTGTCGGCAGCATCTGCAGAGCCATCGCATCCTCACGGGTCTCCGAGTCCCTGGCTGCAGAAACGGCCACAGGCTCAAGGCTAGCGTCCCTGCCAGCTCAGAACAGGCCACGCCACCGACGCCTTGACACACCTGGGCGTCTTCATCAAACAGGTCCAAATCACCCCACACCTGTTGTGTCTCAGTCTCTCCGCATGCCCTGGTGATCCAAAGAGGATTGGAATCCAAAGAAGGATTTGCCATGAACGATTCAGAGTAAAGAAAAGGGTCTGCTGCCACTGGGTTCCAATTCTCAAGTTCAGGGTTGTCAGAGGGAGGAAATTAATTGCTTGGATGAAGATACCAGTGACTCAAGCGTTCACTTACCACTGAAAGCACCAAGGCCTCCGAGGGGCCAAGCACCCTGTAGTTTCTTTCATCATTTCTTACCTGTTCAAGTGCACAGAGCACCTCTGGGGGAAACAGAGGTTTTAAGTCTAAACCAACAATGAGAAGAGTCCAGTAAAACCACCCAAATCTGCACAGTTGCTGAGGCTCATTCAGGAGGACGGGGCCCTTCATGAAATGGGTCACACATAACTCTCCCCATTTGCTCCTTCCGTCCTTACCACTTCAGATTGGTCAAACCCAAGGACCAGGGTGTCCTGCACACCCACAGGTTGCATTTCTCCCCACTCCCACACAGCTTCCTTCCAGAACAGCACGAGGAGGACAAATGAGGCGGTCTGATTCATTTCTCCGCTTCACTAGCAGTGAAATACAAAGAAACATTTTTAAAATTCTACAATGAGACATACAACAAATATCCCTGTCCTTCAACTGTGAGGACAGAGGCAGCCACTAAATTCCCCTGGACTATGTAAGATGGCCCTAAGGAAACCAGAGACAGACTCTCAAGGTCCAAGAATAACAAGGTTTTCTCAAAGCATCCCTTTGCATGGCCTAAATGCTAGGTATGCAAATTGCCTCTCAGTGTCCCCTTTCAAGACTGTGCTCTCACTATATTTAGTAAGCTTATTATCCTCCTTGGACTCTCCACCTCACTAGGAGAGCTGAAATCTAGTTTATGAGTCCTCCCTAAAGACGGGCTCTGTTCATACACTCTCAATTCACTCCACTGACTGTTCTGTTCGCTCAAGATGCCTTCCCCACAGAACTCATTAACTACTCTGCTAATAAATTCAGGCTGCCCATTTCACAGATGAGGAAACAGAGAGAACAACCTTGGACTAGAACTTAGCATTCACTGTAGTCTCCTCCACTGGAGCGATGAGCTCTCCATAGACAAAAAACACAAGAGGTGGTGGCTCACACCTGCAATCCTAGCATTCTGGGAGGCCAAGGCAGGTGGACTGCTTGAGCTCAGGAGTTTGAAACCAGCTTGAGCAAGAGAGAGACCCTGTGTCTTAACTAATAAAAGAAAAATTAGCCAGGCGCGCTATCAGGTGCCTGTAGTCCCAGCTGCTTGGGAGGCTGAGGCAGGAGGATTGCTTGAGCCTAGGAGTTTGAGGCTGCTGTAAGCTATGATGACACCATGGCACTCTAGGCCAGGTGACAGAGCAAAACCCTATCTCAAAAAAAAACCTACCAAAAAAACACCTTTTTCTTTCTCTTTACCGAAAGAATGATAATCATATACTTGGTGACTTCCAGGGTCAGTTCAGACAGACTCCGTTTTCATTTCCGACTGATTCTTGGCGGGTAGGACCCCTCCACTATCTACCTTCATTTGCCACCCTGCCCTCTGTGTGCCACTTTGTCATTTAGCAAACATACTTTACAGTTCCAGGAAGGGCTCCCTGTTAAAACGAACCTGTAAAAAAAAATCTCCTTGTCAAGTGCATGAATATCATCCCTTCATCTACCAGTTGGTAAGTAAGAAAAAGAGGAAAATTTCAAAGCCAGAGGAAGCGCAGAGAGCATCTAAGCCAAGTGCCGCATTTTGCAAATGAGGGGAAGCTCGGAGAAAGATTCAGAGGGCGAGTTCCATACTGCCAAGGGTCCCAGCACAGGGCAAACAGAGCAAGCGCCCCTCAACAGTGCTTGTGGTTGCTGAGCACCCCAAGACTCAACTGGCACCAGACGCCACTGCAGGTGTCAGAAAAACAGCAGACTTTCAGGTCCTGCCTCGCAGGGGAGATGAGCATGAAACAACCAATTCTGAGAACGATGATTGGATTACTATTATTAAAGAGGGGGCCTCACCTCGTGTGGGGAGTGAGGCTTCACGGAAGACCTGACCTGTTTGCTGACATGGTAAGGATGAAGAGGGTGGAGTGAGGGGGGAGGGGCAGAGAGGAGAAGCAGAGAAGAGAGGGCCAGACCTCCAGGGTGGGTAGGGCACAAGCTCAGGACGAGGACCTGAGCAAGAGGCTTGGGAACTTGCTGCATTTGAAAAGTTAAAAGCTCCCTGTGGCCAGGAGAGCCCAGGAGGAGGCAGAACTAAAGATCTCTAGGTGTTAAAGACAGGAAGGAAGAAAAAAAAAAAAAGTTCATAGCAAAAAACTGCGGATTCCCTGCCTGACAGCAAAGATTTCACTAGATTACTTCTGAAGGGCAAAGGTGACTCAGTTATTTGACACGAGCGAAAGGCTGGGTCTCTCCAATTTACCAAACTGTCTAACTGTGGGGAAGTCACTTCACCTTTCACAGCCTCGAGATACTCATCTGTGAAATGACATTAATAACAACGCTTATCTTGTTAACAATGTTTCAAGCCTGTTGTAACCATCAGATGAGATGTAACCCGTGAATATCGTTTCGTAAACTTCAACGCGCTAAGACGTTATTTCTTTTCATTACTAAATGGCTCTCTACCAAAATAAGCCATTCTTCACAAAATGGCTCCACATAAAACATTAGCATTAGCAGGAGGCCTGAGAGCAAGCGATGACATATAGAAAATGACAAAACCCTGCACGCTTAACTCAAGCTCAGAGCTCACGGCCAAGTGAAGCCTGCAGGAAGCTTTCCCCTTGCTCCACAGCTGAACTTTGAAACCTGGGGAAACCCCAACCCCTCGTCCCAAGGCTTCAGCCCTAACCCCAAAGGGAAAGTATTTAAACATCACAGAGCCTAAGGCCTCAAGACCCCACCAGTGTCTTCCTTACCCAATTGGTGAGAGAAGCTATAAATGAGACTCACTGAGGTGGCAGCACGTCAAACCGGTGGCCAATTTCTCAGTTAACAGGAGATGCTCTCTGAGCTACTGGGAGGCAAGGCCACAGGCAGGTGGCCCACAGGCACTGCTACGCCAGCTGAACTTCCCTACCTTTGTTTTGATAACTCTTACACCTCTGTCCAGCTTTCCACATCCACTCCTTTTTTCTGCAGGTTTCTGCAGTAACTCTACCAGGGCCACCACCCACAGCACACCTTGCCAAATTCAGCAGAACACGTGCACAGCGAACAGCAAGTTTTTTTTTTTTTTAACTACACAGTCAGAGGATTTCAGGGAACTAAATATACACAGATGGAGTAAGTCAGAGGTACTGAGTCTCAAGTTACTCAATTAATTGAGCACAGGTTTGAAACATTCAAGTTCTTCCAAACGCTCCCCATTCCATAGGTCACTGGCCCAGCTCTGTTCCCACCCCCTGCCATCTTGGGCTCTCTGCCAGGTCCCTGGGCTGACCAGCACTGGCCTTTCCTTACAGGCTCTGGGAGGTGAAGGGGGCACACCCATTGGAACTGTTACACATGTTATCTCCTGGGCCAAAGGAGAAACAGAGTCCTTTACCGTCTGGGTCCCAACCCCATAGCTGAACATCTCATAGGCACCCCTGGGAGTCTTCCAGGCACAGTTCCAAACTAGCCTTTCTCCCAGGGGGCTCTCAACCCAGGCCTTCGGGGCTCCATTAGATTCTCCCTGCTTTTCCCACTTCCTCTGGATGCAGAGGTTTCTTAAGAGTTAATCTCATCATGACACCACCCCTCAGCCACCAAAGTTATTAAAATCCCAACTGGAGGCCCACTCATTGGTTCACACCCACATTTATTTCACAAAGAGTCACCCTAGCCATCTTCCCCTGAGCTCCCATTCAATCCACAATTATTGGGGGAAGCGGCTCTACTTCGTAGGCTAATCTCTTTTCTAAATAACAGAAACCATATCATTTACCTTCTTCATTTGAAAAAAAAAAACCCAAAAGGGGAGGGATAATAAACAGCATATTGGCCCCTACATGGCACAAAATGCATTTGATATACATATATCCTTTTATTGCCCTTGTCTGCCACTCAGATTTGGGGATATAATCACATCAGCCTGCCTTTCTGAGAATTCGTAGCTGTGTTTTTAATCTAATTCAGGGGACTGGAGATAAATCATCGTGAAGGGTCCTGATTTTCCAAGCCAAGAGCCCGCAGCAGCGGCAACAGCAACGGCATGCTAAGTTAAAAGGTCAGCCAGGAAGGGGGGAGGTTTATGTGCCATGATGAAGACCACACGCCTGTATTGTTTGTCTTCATGCCAGCCAGGAGGGTTGAAGGGATGAAAGACAGACCCAGTCACATTGAGGAAACTTGACAAGAGCACAGGAAGTGAAGGGCAGGGCAGGGAGGTGGCCCCACTGTTAAGGCACTGTTTACATCTTTCATGGCTAAACAGAATGCACACAGCACCTCGGCAAAGCCCAGATGCGAGTGCACTGTTTGTGCAAGGCCAGACGGGACACGCAGGCACTCTGGGGTGCCCTGTGAATGCCAGCCTTCATCGCTGAAGTGACTGAGGGGAGCAGGTCACTGTGCAGAGGCCTCCCCTGGGTGTGACCACTGGGCCTGCTCCACCATCTGTCCTCCTCTGGTGCATTCCTACCCAGGAAAGAAGGGCCACCGCCTCCTGGCCCTTGACTTGACAGTCAGCAGTCGCCAGTTCCCAGGCTTTAGACTAAAGCCCTGCATTCTTGCTTTCCCTTCCTGTTTGCAGCAGGAACAAATGCAGGGCTTGGCTGGAACCTCTCTGGGTGGATCCGAGGTTGCCTACCTCTGGGCAAAGCAGGCGTCTGCCACCCCCCAAAGTTGTGCTATCTATACAACAGCCAAGAGCTACATGTGGCTGTAGCCCTGGGTAGAGTGCCGTGGGGTCACAGCTCCCAGCAACCTTCAACTCAGGCTCAAACGATTTCTTGCCTAAGTTTTTCTATTTTTAGTAGAAACAGGGTGTCGCTCTTGCTCAGGCTGGTCTCGAACTTGTGAGCTCAGGCATTCCACCCACCTCAGCCTCCCAGAGTGCTAGGATGACAGGCGTGAGCCGCCACACCCGGCCTATTTAAATTTTAAGTTCATTAAAATGAAAGGGAAGAAAATTTGATTCTTCACTCATACTTGCCCCATTTCAAGTGCTCAATGCCTCCATCTGGCCATTGAACATACTGGTAACACATCCTCACTGCAGAAAGCGCTATCCAGCAGTGTTATGTTGGAGAACCCAGAAAGAAAGGCTCTCCCAGTTCTTGGCCAGTAGCAGTGATATGGGCAGACGTCACCATTATAATTAGCAACTACCCAGTGACTAACAGAACTTTGTCATCATTTTCTTACCCACCACCTTGCTTTGGTTGTCATGCAGTCCTATTTTTCTGGAACTCACCCCTAAATGCACAAAGCATGCCACATGTTGTACTACAAAACTGACTATATCACAATAGTACAGGCTGAAACTCAAATCTTGACCAGGAGACCACCCTGTCTTTTCTGGGTTTTAACATCATCGGCCACTTCAATGCTAGAAGGCTGCCCATGCCATTTCTTCGAAGGCCCAAGGTTCGCAGGTCGATAAACCAATAAATTAGTCGAAATTAACTATAGCTCATTTTAAATTGAGGAAAATTGATTTTTGCATGTACGTGGCTGGACTGAATATGCCATCTGCCAACAGATTCTGGCATAGCTAAAGAACACATAGGAAGGTCCCACAGCCATCAATAAAGAGAATGCCTCATCCTAGACCACCTCCAGAAAAACACAACCAAAATGTAGTGAGCTCTCCTTTACTTCCTATCACATTGATTTAACTCCAAATATTATAATTGGAGGAAAAGCCAACGTGATAGCCCAGGTTTAATACATTCCTATCAGTTCAACTCTCAATTATTTGTATCTAAATTATTATCAAAAACTCTAAACTCCAAACTGGCTTTCCCTACACACATTCATGCCCACCATTTCCCATATCAGATCAAAGAATGCAAACTCATTTTAATATTCACCTAAGCAAAATTTAATTAGGAAGGCAAATGAATGCATAAAAAAAGACTAAATAAATACATAACAAAGGCAATTAGATTACATTTTGGATTGCCTGCTCTCCGATTATTAGAATGCCCCTACGTCCCTCCACTACCGTGAATTGGACAAGGCTGGCTCCATCTATCTCTGCCGTGGGATTAAACAATGACGCTACAGAAATGGCTGTCATTGCTAAGGTTAGAAGAGACCAACATCAGACTATGAAATGTTCCCCGCTCTGGGATATTCATTTCTGCCAGGATCTGCCTTGTAGATCCCAGGTCTCAAAGCAATTTATTAAGCAAACCGTTAACGTCATTTCACAGAACGTAAAGAAAACATTCTCAAAAGGAACGCAAGTTAAAATCAAGATCCAAGATCTCTACCTTCTGCTGTTCTCACAAATCTGGGCTCTATGTCACTGGGGGACTGCTCCCCGCTGTCTCTCCAAGTTAAGAGACCACACGATGTTGCTCGCCTGGTCCACAGGAACCCTCGAAGTGAAACGAGAATTGAGTTGGGTTTCTTTGTTTTTTTTGTCTTTCACTTGGCCTGGAGAAAAAGTATCTATTTTATACTATGACATTCCAGGTACACCCTGACACTACACCATCATAATGCCACAAATATATTTTAGAGCTAAAATTAATCTCATTATTTGTGATACCAGGGGCTACGGAGAACAGAAAGCCCCTGATAAATCAAGTTTCGAAACTGATGCACATATGTACGTGCATAAAATATTTCTGGAAGGATGTACCAAAAAACTGATGACAGTGGATGTCAACTGGGAAGGGGCTGTGAGTGAATGATGGCACAAGGGGAAAGGGAATCTACTAACTCTTTGGTAGAAATTTCGTTCTGGAAACACCCATTCCCTATGGAAGGGTAAGTAAACAAATTGTGCGGCTCCTCCTTTCACCTCCTGAATTGCTACCTCCTCTTTTCTCCATTTGCTTTCCTCCACTCCTTCCACCTTCCAAAGCCTCCACCCTCAGTGGCTTGAGACACTCAAGCTATTAATGAACTAAATAGAGGCTGACCACAGAACTCACAATAAAAGAAGCCAAGCGGAACCAGGAAGAGTTGTTCAAGGTCACATCCCTCATCGAGCCAACCCAAGATACCAAGTAACTCTTCACCTACATAGAAGCCAACTTGAAACAGCAAACGCTCAGCCTTCTCATCTTCCTTTGGAAGCGTACAGGTCAAACATCCTAACTTCAGAATCGACCAGCCAATTCTTTCCTAAGCAAGTGTATCGTGCAAGAATCTACTCAAAAGAGATCTAAAGCTAAACAGTATTCCACCCCCAAAGGAGTCTCTTTGTCCCAGGGCCTTGTGCTGTAACAGGCACTTTATTTTCAGTCTCAAATCAGGACACTGAATCCTCCCTGGCCTCTAAAATGTAGGAATTATGAAGAGGGAGCTTGTTGAAAGGAAAATAAACCTGTAAATCCTGTTAGGCTTTGTGCTTCATTCCAAAGGATTTTTTCCCAAAACAATACCATTAGCATAAACCACTATGATAGCCCTAAAAGGGAGGATTCTGTAAAACAGAATCCCAGCTCTTCACCCAAAATAACTCTCAGCACAGGAAAATCAGGGCTCCTGGAGGCCTCGCCATTTGTATCCTGGCCACACCACCCAGTGAGCCAATTTTCACTATCCATTTGTGGGCTCACTACCGTCCTCCCTATAAATACCTTTAATATAATGTGAGTGTGCTTCCTACCCTCCAGGCCTTTCTCTTTCCAGATGCGCAGTTGGTCCACAAATCATTAAGGGCCTCCCATGTGCCAGGGAAACACAGAAGATTTGATCCATGCCCTCAAGGAGTCAACTAGAGAGAGGAGACAGCTAAGTAATTCTAACACAAGGCAGAAAAGGCCTGTGCAAGCTCAAAAGAACTCTTCCCACAAAAGCCTGGGAATACTAGGAGGTGTTCCTTGGATGTTGATGAATGCAATAGGGGTTTTCCAGGCAAGGACAAGAGTGGAGGAAGATCATTACAGGCAGGAAAAAAGCAAACAGGAACAGCACAGAGGTATGGAGCGGACATGAAATTAAAAAGAAATTCAGTGTGGCTGTGAATTAGAGACGCCCTTCTCCCCCTTACCCCCCACCCTTTTGTAAAGATGGACCCAACTTCTAAGCTTTGGACTTGGACAGAAAAGTCTGAATATCTGAGAGCAAATTCTTTTTGCCTCTGTTAGCACAGTTTATTATTATAATACAAATATGCCTGTAGCAGGGGCAGAAGCCAGTCTCCCCACATTAAGGAACCCAAGATAGAATATGGCCAAAATAACTCAGTCCTGGTTTACTGTACAGGTGAGCAAAGCAGGTTAAAAAGAACAGACATTGACGCCAAGGTGGGCTCTTACGCTCATGCAAGTATTCCCCCAGCAAGCCTCCCTTTCTCTTCTCCCTAGAGGTGTGGCCCTACCACCCCCTCTGGGGCTTCAGGCAGCGTCCACCTCTACCCTGATCTAAGCTCCTGGGGGGTCCTCTTAACCTCAATCAGAGGTCAAAGGGCAAGAAACTGCAGGGTGTCTGAGCCCACCACCCCTTATCACTTTGCCTCCCGCACCCTACCTCCATGTCACACAACCCACCAACACTGGCTGGGTCACCATGTCCCTGTTTACTGGTTCTCGGCCCAGTACACTTTTTTTTTTTTTTTGGTAGAGACAGAGTCTCACTTTATCACCCTCGGTAGAGTGCTGTGGCGTTACACAACTCACAACAACCTCCAGCTCCTGGGCTTAGGAGATTCTCTTGCCTCAGCCTCCCGAGCAGCTGGGACTACAGGCACCTGCCACAACGCCTGGCTATTGGCCCGGTACACTTACATTGCCTCTCTCCGCATCTGCTTAATCTTCTCCTAAAATCATTAAGTTTTCTGAAAGCAGAAATGAAATCATATTCCCCACCCCATAGGCACCCCCACAGAACTCCAATCAATTTAAGTATTATTGTCAGAAAACACGGCCATTGCTTAGGTTTAAAAGCTGACGGGGGCTGGGGATGGGGGAATATAAAATGGAACTTGGCTTAAGGATGGAAGAAGAATGATCACATAATTCATAGTCACATCCTGACACTTTTGAGAGTGAAGGAGGTGGACTCACAACCAGCAGAGATAACTTATAAACCAGGTCTGCCCAGGGAAAAACAGAGGCAACCAGTCATCATGGCTAGAAAGGTCATTCCGTGTAGATGCTACTTCTGAGCTTCAAGCGGGCACCTCGAGCCCCTTCACTCACCATTTCCTACACCAGCAGCCAGAAAAGCTGCACCAGAGAGAATGTGGAGCAGAAAGCCCAGTACCAGGTAGTTCTTCCTTTTATCTGACTGAGATCTTTAAAGTTTCAAGTTAATACCACTTCTTACACCTCGGCGCCTGTGGCTCAGCGAGCTAAGGCACCAGCCACGTACACCTGAGCTGGCGGGTTCGAATCCAGCCCTGGCCTGCCAAACAACAATGACAGCTGCAGCCAAAGAAATGGCCGGGCGTTGTGGCAGGCGCCTGTAGTCCCAGCTACTTGGGAGGCAGAGGCAGGAGACTCGCTTCAGCCCAGGAATTGGAGGTTGAGCTGTGAGCCACGGCACTCTACCCAGGGTGACAGCTTGAGGCTCTGTCTCAAAAAAAAAAACACTTCTTATTAACCTCAGGGCAACAGAGGACTATGGCGTCAGAAGGCAGGCACAGAGAAGACAAGACACAGCCTTGCATCTTCCCCCTGTGGCAGGAATTCCTCATTCTGAGTGCACCTGCTAGTTCTCTATCCCTCAGCTGAGCCTCACTCAATCTGGCTGCCCCAGAAACATAAAGGCCGAAGAAGGGTTTGCAGTCACCCGCAATGAGAACAGAGTTCATTATCTTGCCCCACATTCCCTAAAGCTTTCTACAAACCAAATCCAAGGAAGAAATGGCACCTGTGTACCTGTTTGTGAGACCAGAAAGTTCTTCCCTCAACCAAAACTACAGCATCAGGAGACCTGAGCTCTGGGAGGGACTTTCTCCGATCACAACCCTGAAGACTCCAGAGTGTTGATTCAAGGGCACAACAGAGCTGGGCTGACTGGGGAGACCCAGTGAGCAAAGGAGCCTCTTTACCCTTTTGTAAAGAAGGACCCAACTTCTCTCCTACCCTCCATTAGCCCACAGCTGGTATCCCTGCTGAGAGCCAGGACCTTGCTGACTACTTTTCAATACTACAAAAAGAAGTTTCAGATGGGGGTAAGGAGGGGATAAGGATTGGAGCCCAAACCCGGAACCACAAAAAAAAAAAAAAAAAGGATCAGAGCCCAAGAGGAGCCAAGTATACAGGTTTCCCAGCAGCCAGTGCCCACAAGCTGTGCCATGCCCTCAGGCACACACCCTTACCCAGGGACAGGGTGAACAGCAGTGAAATGTCCCTGCCCACTCACCACCACCCTTCCCCCCTGTATAGCCATATATATTTTATTTTGCAAAAGAGATCATTTAAGAAGCATTATATAAAGATAGGATGCCCACGGTCAGCCCAAAGTAACTGAGACAATGCAGATAAAAACTAAAGAGCAAGCAGCCCTTCCCAGTATGACCTTGGACTAGTCACTTCACCTTTCCCAGCTTCAGTTTCATCACTAACAAAATGACACAGTAAGGTGATGAGGTTTAGAGGGTTCTTCGTGGACCCAAAGGTTGAACATTTAATGCTATGTATTTCCCGAAGAAATGATCAAAGCAAAATCAGTGAAAGAAGGCAGAACTGAGGGGTTAATCTTTTAATTTCTACATTAAAAAGGAACAATTTGATTCTAGGAAACATGGGCATTCGTTGCCTCACTGGACCCACTTTTTCTCCCCCAATGACCTTCTGGCTTTGCTGATGTCAATCTTACCTGCAGGACTGAGTCTCACGAGGCCAGAGCGTGGCCAAATTAATCTTGCCCGTGCTGATACTCACCTACAAACTCAGTTTGCAATTCCTAGCAGTAAGACTGGCCATAAAAGTGAAATTCGTGTTACTTATGATCTAATAAACCCATTGCCTGGATAGAAATAAATCATTTACAGAATAGTGCCCACCCCCATATCTTGCAGTCTTTTTAAATCCCCAAGTGCCAGGAGGGATATCCCCTATCCATAATAAAGTGAGTATCTTAAATGGTGGGAGAGGGGGAATGGATAGAATCTCACACCTTCATCAAAAAAAATGAATTCTCACACACACACACACACACACACACACGCACACACACCCCTCTTGCTTTGACCATACAGGGAGTGGACAAGCGTTCAGGTTGGCTCACCTTTACTGTGGGTAATAATGGCAAGTGTGGAAAGCCCCTGCTTTGGCCGTTGTGTGTAAGTGTACTGCAACTGCAGGGCGCTCGCCTCCACTGCCAACTGCTGAAACACTAAAGAAAGCCCGTTTTTTGCCCAAATGGAAAATGAAGCTGCACCCCTCCTCTACCCGCCTGAAACTACACCGTCTGCACCGACCCTGGGGAAATGCGCACTGCACCGCGCGAGTTACCTGGAATGGTTTGCTAAAACCGACGGAAAGAAAGAAAGATCAGCGATTCAAGTGCTGACGGTTGTACTCGTGTGAAGGGAAAACAAATGCCAGCCGGGAAGTCCCCAGCGGTGCCGCACCTGGGAGGCGACTGCAGCGGGGACGCGGGGGTGAGGAAGCGCCGGAGAGGGAAGCACGGCAGGGGCTGCCGAACCGCTCACCTGTCCGTACACCCTGATGGGCTCGGGCTGCAGGGCAGCGCTCCGTCTCCTCCGGAGCGGCTTCTCGTCGGCGCGGCTCGCCCCGCCGGCGTCCCCGCGCGCCCACGGCCGCAGCTCGCGCGGGTCGCCCTGCACCACCAGGAAGCCCCGGTCCCGGGGCCAGGGCGCGCGGCCGCCGTGCAGCCTCTGCGTCCAGACCTCGCAGAGAGCCCAGGGCGGCAGCAGCGCGACCAGGGTGAATAGGAAGGGGAGTCGCGACTCCCTCCTGCTGCTCCGTGTCGCCATGTTCCGGCGAACGCGACTGCAGGTGGCGCCGCCGCCAGGAGAGAATGTGCAGCGCGCGCCGCTCCCGGGGCTCCAGGCCGCCCCGCTGCGCCCGCCGCCGGGTCCCGCTCGGCTCGGCGCGGCGCCGTCACGTGTGCCGCTCGCCGCGCGTCCCCTTCGCGCACTTTCTGCACTCGGCAGCGGCTCCCGCCCCTCCCCGGCCGGGGAAGGGGAAGTCAAGGCACCGAGCCCCCGCGAGGGTGCGTCCCCTCCCCGGTGGACCCCGTCCTCCCTGCAGGGATTAGGAGTGGTGCGGGGCTCGCTCGTTTCTTCTGGAGTTAGTTGCTTCCTCTGCAGGGCCGTGTGGAGGTCGCCCCAAAGCGTGGCCAATCTGCTTTCCCGATGGCACAACCCCCCTGTCCCGCCACGCGACCAGCTCACCCGACCCTGGCCTCATCCCCACCTCCACTGCGGAGCTGAGAGCCCGAGAATTAGCTCCGGAGCACAGCGGACAAGTAGGAGCCCAGAGGCACCCGCCCCGTTGTGAAACTCGAGTGCTTTCAACTACTCTGGGCACCGAAACCTAGTTCAAGTGGCCACAGCCAAAAACTACCCTTGATCGAGCTAAAGGAGGCCCACCTAGAGCACTGTTTGCAGAGAAGCAGTAAAAAAAAACAAGGGTACATCTTAAAGGAACGCGCCACACCTGGACAATTACAGTTCCACACTGTGTCCTTGCTCGCAGGACCCCAGCACAGTAGATGTCTGGTCCACTTGATCCCTCAAAGGTGACCAAGTCCTGAACCACCCTGCCTCGGGCACATTGGCCGGTCCCTCCAGCTCACGGCCAGGAGAGGGCAAACAGGCCAAGAGGAGGAAAGACAAACTTTAACCCTAATCCAGCTTGAAGAGCCAGACGGAGATAAGACTGCTTGCCAGGGAGCCCCCAAGGAAAATAATTTTAGCAGATTTGTGGGAGCAGCCAAGGTCTATGGATTGTACTTTCCTTGTTTCATTTTTTCTTTCTATGCATTCTAGACTCAGATCCTGGTTTTTAATAAAAACAAAGAGCACAGCTGAAGGACAGGCTATCTCTACAGTTGTATACAATTCTGCTGGTTTAGAGGAAGGAGAGAGTAATTTCCCCAAAATGTTGTTGTCCTCAGCAAGCCATGGTAGCTTGTTGGTACCCCCTAAACACTCTAGTACGTTCCAGCTAGCAGAGCCCCCTTCCCCCGCCTAAGACCACCACTGACAACCTGCCAAGGAGGCCCAGCCTTCCCTCCTCTTTCTAAATCCATCATTCTATCACCCTAGCCTACCCCCTGCCAGGACTTTGACCTCCGGTTCTACAGAGTTCTCCCACTTTTTCCAATCCCAATTTTCTTCCCTAGCTAGATAATGTCTTTTTGTTCATCTCAACATAATTACAGAACCACCTAGTTCTCCCCACCAAGCAAATCATGCACTCTCTTTGCTGATTACCCTGATTTGATCATTACACATTGTATACAAGTATCAAAATATCACAGTATACCCCATAAATAAGTACAGTTATTGTGTGCCAATTTAAAATAATTTTTAAAATCATGCCTCCTCTAAAAAAACCACTGAGCCACTGCCACCTCCCATCCCCCATTGAGATCAGCCTTGTGTGTTCAAACCAGGAGTGGGACCACAGCAAACATATCTCTACTTCCATTTAGCACCCAATGGGAAAATGAGGATTCAATCACTGTTTTCTTCAATGTATTTAATGAGAACTTTGTCTGTAAAAGCAAGTGTCAGAATCCCAGCAGAAAAAAGACAGGAGTCTCCGTGGTATGGATTTGAAGATGGGAAGCTAGTTTGTCCACACGAGCTGCTGGCCTGAAGTTCAGATGGCATTTGCACAGGTGGATAACCAGCAATTTCCGAGACTGTGTGTGCCGCACAACCACAGGGCACAATCAAAGGCACACTGAATTGTGAGTCGGAAGGTCCCCTCTCCAGTTAGGGGAACTCGGCCAAACCTCCCCTGACTTCAGTTTTCACATCCAGAAAACAAGGATCTTAATCCAGACCGATCTCCAGGACTGCTGAGAGCATGAGATGAGATAAGTGTGTATATAACAGCTGTGCAAATTGTGACGGCCCCTCAGATACCAATAGTGCATACAGGTGGCCTTAGACACAGGGATTCTAGTGCAGGCTTTGCAACCAAGTTATTGGGTGATTTTCATCTAGATCGTCCTGTTTCTCTGGGCCTTAGTTTCCTCTCATGTGAAATTAAAAGAGACTTTGAAGCATTCACCACCTCTCAGGACCCCCATTGGGACATGAGATAAGAACAACCACAGGCAAGATCACCCAGGACAGGACTCAAAGCTGATTGTGCAATGTAGGTGGAGTGTTCCTCCCAGCGTCAAAACCAGCGCTGGGTTGTAAACAAGCCACCCCTTTCTCCATGGCTCTGAAGTGACACCGAAGTTGGGGGCTGGGATGGAAAGGAGAATTCAATCTCCCTCTACCCCCACCTTCCTGGCCTTGCTCTAATGCTACCCAGCATCACGACGGAAAGCCACAGGCCTGGTAATTTACTGATAGACGCACAGCCATGTATAACACAGTCTTGAACCTAACGTCAGACTTTAAACTGCCCCCTTCTATCCTTCTGCCCATCCTGGGCCACGGGAGACAGGGCTAAAGTAAAATCCAGAGGTCACAGTGTCCCACATTTTTATCCAGATAGAGTAATGTTTAAAATAGCAACAAGGACAGATACAAAGAGAAGGGGAAAAAAATCCCCAAAGCCTAATTTGACTTCTTTCTGTACTTTCTCACCCCGTGGCCTCCCCACATGCTCACCCTCCTGGCTGGCCAACTACTCTTCATCCTTCAGATTCCAGAGTGACATCCTTCAGCCCCAGGGGTAGCGGATAGCCTAGAGCTACAAGGTTCTGGGAGCCCGTGGCCTTTGATACTTTCTCTCTGGTCACATTGCTTTTGAACCCCATCTTCCTCCTCAACTACAAGCTCCAAGAAAGCAAAACCAGTCTGTCTTATTCATGTCCCTGTTCCTAGTGCCTGGCACACTCCTGGCACATGGGGGGTTGGTGCTCTGTGATATTTGTAGGATGCATGCATGTGAATGAAAGGGAGAGGTGACACCCACTTTGGATTCATTAGGGGGCCGATGTATCTGAACCTCAGATCTTTCCTTATCACCATCTGCCTCCACCTCCTTTTTCTCCCAAAACTGTCCTCTCTGAGTCACACCGTTGGATGAGAGTCATTACAGCTGAAAGGGGACCGTCCTGTCATTGGGGTGGTAAACTTCACTTCCTCTGCCATATAATCTTGGCCAAATAACAGCCATTTACCCCACCAGCTTGGTGCGGATGGGGTAGGGGCAAAAATAGAAATCCCTTCCTGCCCAAAGAAATATATCTTTCTCCTGCTGTTGCCAAAAACGACTTTAAGTCAAAGTCCGTGATAATTAATGAGATTTAAAATGAAAATGTACCCGGAACATAAACTAAGTAACTTATATTCTCACTCTGGAATAAATTAAATTCAAAGAGGAGATTCTGGAAATAGCAGTAACTTATTTAGCATAGCAGCGATTTGCATTTGCATAGCATTATAACAGCATTATCTATCTTATTTCATCTCACAGCAACCCTTTGAAGTGGGCCAAAGCAACATTATTGTCACCTTCATTTTACAGACCTTGAGAATTGAAGCTCACAAGGAAGATGGCTTGATTTGCCCGTTAAGACTCGCCAACCCACAGTTAGTAAGGAATGGGGTCAAACCTAGGGTCTCTGACTTTTTTGCCCCCACCTGCTACCTCCCCGAGGAAAAGAAGAGCTAGTTGGAAGTCCTGGGCATGGCAGCAGAAGTAAGAGGCACCTGCTTCACTGCTCAGCCCCCCAGGTCCCTCTTCTCCCTGGGATGTCACATTCACTTTCTCTCAGACCCCGATTGGGGCAAGCAGGCAGTGATATTACTGTTACAGACTGCACGTGACCCATCCCATTTTCTGCACTTTCCTAAGAGATAAATTTAATGAGAGATTTGGTTTCCAAAGTGGCTCATCAAAGCCTGGGAAAGAGCTCAGGTTATAGAAGCTGCCCTCGAGTTTAGGTTCCACCAGCTACGCTATCTGATCTTGATGGCTTAGAGACTCAACTTCTTGAACTTCAGGTAACAAGGAAGCATTGAGGCCTTTCTCACAGACCGTGTGAAGTGAAAACCGAGACACGTTTGTTATTGCTATGGGGGGACAAGGACGAGACCTCCTGACTTTAAGACAGGGGTCACTGGGAAATCAGCTCTTTCTCTGGGAATACATCCCCATAGGACTACCCCTCCTGGATTTGGAGTGAAGAGAAGGAATTTAAGCTGAACATTCTTTGAAAATCCCTGAAAAATTACATATCAAGGCTTTTCTATCCTTCCTTTGGGACCTTCGCAATACGTGGATGAGCCCAGCTTTAGGCACAGACGTGCCAAGAGATAGGACTGGTCAGCTGGGACACAACACCATTCAAACGGCTGACGCATTCTTTCATCAGAGGCCTCCGTGTTCTCTGAGAGCCCGCAAAGCAGGGAATGCCAGCCTAGCTTTTTGGCCCACCTCTCCTGCTCTCCTGGGTAGTTTTTTGTTGTTGTTGTTTTAAGTTTTTTTGAGACAGAGTCTCACTTTGTCAGCTAGAGTACTGTGGCGTCACAGCTCACAGCAACCTCTAACTCTTGGGCCCAAGTGGTTCTCTTCCCTCTCCCTCCTGAGTAGCTGGGACTACAGGTGCCCACCACAATGCCCAGCTGTTTTTTAGAGACTGGGTCTCTAGCTCAGGCTGCTCTTGAACTTGTGAGCTCAGGCGATCTGCCCGCCTTGGCCTCCCTGAGCGCTAGGATTACAGGCATGAGCCACCTCTCCCGGCCTAATCCTGGGAACATTCTAATGGAGAACTAAGACCCCTCTTTCCAGGCTGCACAGTCTAAACAAATCAAAATGCTCCCCTCTCTGGCCATTGTTTATTTATTAACTAAAAAGCCTCTCTTGACCCCTTCCCAGATTTCTCCCAACCACCCCAGAGGCCCTGGAAACTTCCATTATGCCTTTTCCGAGATGTGGTTCATGCTCTGCCTTCCATTATAGCAACTATTTTGCTACTCACCTGCTTTCCCAAATTGCAATTATGTCTTTGAACCTATTCCCCTGTCTTACACTTAATAGTTTAGACTCTGGTGAATTAAAATGAAAGGGAGGGGGGTGGGAGAGGAAAGTACCTTCACCTCCACATCTCGGACCCTTTGCTACAATTTTGAATTAATGCTCTGGGCAGACTGAATTTTCATCGATGCTTCCACTCCAAAGGTCACCAGAAAGACCACTGAGGGCTTGGCAGCCCCCGAGGAGCTGGCCTGGCCTAGATGTGAGTCCTTTTATTGCAACTTATTTTCCTATATGCCCTAATCATTACTGTCTGCCTGATAATAGAGTCCAAGCATTTACAAGAGGTATAGCCACTACCCGCAAGGAACTTGAAGAAAGAGAAGACAGAGGAGCATAAAACCAGAAGAAAGATATAAATACAGAAAGAGCTCCGGGGAAAAAAAAAAAAGAAGAAAAGAAAAGATTAGCACTGGCTTTGGGAAAGGCGGCAGGCAAACTTGCAAGAGAACAAGACATTCTGAGCCCTGGTGTCAGGTATGTAATGGCAGTGGGGCGGGGTAGGCAGGGAAGGCCAAGAGAAAGTCAAGGCCAAGTCCAGGAGAAAGTCAAGTGTCATTTTAGGCACTTAAGGAGAGTGAAGAAAGGCTTCAAGGTGAGATAGTGGAGATAGTGGTGGCAAGGTAGGGTGGTGCCTGCTGTACGAGGTTGGGAAGGCCATGGGTGAGGGACACCCTGGAGAGCTATGGGGCCAGCAGCTCATGTGCTCCAGCCCTGTGCTGCAGGCGGGTCCCTGTGCAGCCACGGGGACCTGAGAAGGGCTTCCTGCACCAGCTGTTCCACCGGGACCACAACACACACCCCACTCTTCATTTTTGTCCACCTTTTGCGACAATGTGGGGACGAGGGGTGGGGGGGAAGTGTTTACCATGCAGACTGTCTTCCACAAGGTAGGACAGATCATACCCCTCTCTGGCTGCCATCTCTAAATCCATCACCCTGGAAATTGTACATGGTGTCATCAGCTGAATTAACACCTGTTAAAATCATCACTCCCACCAGACTCAAAACTGCAAGCGCTTTTAATGAGCATAAAGGAATACATTTTCTCAGAGCCGTTAAACAGATTTTATTAAATCCTCCACACCAAATAAATTATTGAAACAGTGATTAGGTTTTGGATCATACCGACTGACCTGCTCAGAGGCAAATCTAAAACCTGCCCAGCCACCTAAGGGGAGAGGCAAGAGAAAAATCCATTCCCTTTCAGTGGTTATTTAAACAAGAATACCGATGCTAAATTGGCAGTGGGTTTTGTGTATGAATTTTCTTTGCATTCTAACATTATGTAAATGAAAAACCCAACAAAGTGCAAATTAAGACTATTCTTAATTCTAAAAGGCTGCTATTCTGTGATAATGACGCCATGGAATACTTCACAGTCTGCCAAGCACGGTGTGTGGTTTCCGCTCCCCCATCTGCCTTTTCCGTCTCCCAGCAGGGCGACACCCACTATGACCTTTTTTTTTTTCTCTGCCCACTAAAGCAGTGATTTGGCACACCAGTATGCCAGAGGATCTTAGGTGTGCCGCGAAAATGTTTAAGGATTTTTTTTTTTTTTTGGAGACAGAGTCTCACTCTTTTGCTCCATGCTAGAGTGCTGTGGCATCATAGCTCATAGCAACCTCAAACTCCTGGGTTTAAGAGATCCTCCTGCCTCAGCCTTCTGAGTAGCTGGGACCACAGGCACCCACCCCCATGCCTGGCTAGTTTTTCTATTTTTAGTAGAGACCGGGTCTCACTCTTGCTCAGGTTGGTCTCCAACACCTGAGCTCAAGGAATCCACCTGCTTGGGCCTCCCGGAGTGCTAGGATTACAATTGCGAGCCACAGTGCCCAGCCTTAAAGATTATTAATTAATTTTTGAAAGTTCAAAGCACAATAAGTACATTCCTTTTTTTTTTTTTCCTTTTTTGACCAGTGTAATTTAAATGTGCCATGGAAGTTGAAGTTCAAATGCGCCATGAGATAAGAAAAGGCTGAAAAACATTGTCCTAAAGTCAGATGGCCTCCACCCCTCCACCCGTCCATCCCTCTTCCTCCTCAACATCCAATTTGGCCAAGACTGTGTAATCACCCGAAATGGAACAAGAGGTTGAAACAGGCTCACCCTGCCTCAGAGAGCAGTGGGCACAGGTACTAAAGAAACCTCACCTGGGTTCGCATGCCAGCTCTGCGTGGGCCAGCTGTGTTGACGCAGGCGCTATCTCAGAGCCTAATTTTCTTCATCTTTAAAACAAATATTCTACACCTGTAGTTCTAAAGGATTAAATGAGATTATACATGGCAAGGGTTTAGATCAAAGCCTACCACATAAAACCCATGCTCTCTAACACCTATTTGTTATGGAGGAATGTTCAGGCTGAATACTGTTACTAAATCGATTTGGGCACTCAGCAATTGTCAGGTTTTTAATTCAGATTTGTATGTGACCCTTCAACCTCTCCCCTTAGGTCGAAGGGGCATCTGGGTCTGCCACACACCCCCAATCATTCCTTAGCAAACAGGAGAGAGGCCACCACAGGGCCTGTCCCCAGATGCTCAAGGCAGGCTCAGCCCTTAGGGCTTTTTCTCTCCTCCTTTCAGTCCCCTTGCGTTAAAACCTGGACCCCAACATGAAAAAATGCTCATCATCCTTAATCATCAGAGAAATGCAAATCAAAACTACTTTGAGATATCATCTAACTCCAGTAAGAGTAGCCCACATCACAAAATCCCAAAACCATAGATGTTGGCGTGGATGTGGAGAAAAGGGAAC
>CAUYON010139062.1:0-18419 GCA_963573935.1 Arctocebus calabarensis
ACATTCAGTCTCACTGTCACCTACAAATTTCATGCACTTAAATATTACATATAAAGAATTCTTAGAAATCAATAAGGAGAAAAAGCAAAATTCACATTTTCAAATGAACAAAAGAGATGAAAAATAAATTCACATAAGAAATACAAATGGAGGCTCGGCGCCTGTGGCTCAGCGGGCTAAGGCGCCAGCCATGTACACCTGAGCTCGCGGGTTCGAATCCAGCCTGGACCTGCCAAACAATGGTGGCTGCAACCAAAAAATGGCCGGGCATTGTGGCGGGCGCCTGTAGTCCCAGCTACTTGGGAGGCAGAGGCAGGAGACTTGCTTGATCCCAGGAATTGGAGGTTTCTGTGAGCTGTGATGCCACAGCACTCTATCCACGGTGACAGCTTGAGGCTCTGTCTCAAACAAAACAAAACAAACAAAAAAAAGAAATACAAATGGATATACTTAGGTGTATATATGCCAAAGAGGTTAAACTGATTATCTCTGGAGCAGGGGTAGAGACAGAGAAATTACACAGCATTCTAACTTAATCTGAATAATTTTAAACTCACAACAATAACAATGTATTACAAGACTGTAGCATATGAATAAGTGGAATGAATGACAACAATATTACAAGAGACATAGGAGGAATTGGAAATATTCTCTTTTAAGGTAATGCATGTGAAGCCAGAGGGTATTATTTAAAGGTGAAATTAGATTGTTAAAGAAATTGTATAGTGTAAACTCTAGGCAAGGGTGTCCAACATTTTTTTCTTTTCTGCTGCACATTGGAAGAATGAGAGTTGTCTTAGACCAAACATTAAATACCCTACACTAACAAAAGCTGATGAGCAAAAGAAACAGTCTTTTCATCATATTCAACACCACAGATAAAGAAAATAGTCCTCAAATAATCTGACTGCTGCCCACAGGCTGCAGGTTGAACATCCCTGCTCTAGAGCAACAACAACAATAACAAAAATTAAACAGAAGTATAATGGATATATTGAGAAAGAAAAAAATACAAATATAAATACTCAATTAAAAAACAGGAAAAGGACAAGAAAAGACATAACAAAGATAATGAATAGAACATAGATATAAACACAGTAAATATTAACTCAACTACATCAAGTATTACTTTTATATTATACCAGTTACTATTATACCAATTAAAAAATGGAGATTATCAGAGTGGAAAAACAGAACAAGATCAAACTTTATATTGTTTACAACTAACTCACATGAACTACAAAGACAGATAAAAATTAATAAAATCAATAATAAAGAAATGAAGAAGTATATACCATGCTACACGAATCAAAAAAGCTAGAGTAGGTACATTATTAATCTCTGTCAAAGTTAACACCTTTAGAAAAAGAAAGTACTGTGGGCAAAGAGAAGCATGATATAAAGATAAAGTGCTCAATTCTCAAAGATACCATAATGATCTTAGATCAAGACAGCATCAAAATGCATAAGGCAAAATTGACAGAACTACAAAGAAAATAGGGAAATTACTATTACAGTCAGAAATGTTAACACACCTAAGCCAATTATAGATAGATCTCACAGATGAAATATATCAGTAAGAATAAGTTGACCTGAATAATATACATAGGTCATTACAAAAGTTTTGAGATACTTGGCTCAGCGCCCATAGCACAGTGGTTATGGTGCCAGCCACACATACCAAAGATGGCAGGTTCGAACCTGGCCTAGGCCAGCTAAGCAACAATGACAACTGCATCAAAAAATACCCAGGTGTTGTGGTGGGCACCTGTAGTCACAGCTACTTGGGAGGCTGAAGCAAGAAAATGGCTTATGCCCAAGAGTTTGAGATTGGCGTGAGCTGTGACACAATGGCACTCTCCCAAGAGTGACATAGTGAGACTCTTGTCTAAAAAAAAAAGAAGAAGAAGAAGAAGAAAGAATAGAAAAGTTTTGAGATACACAAAGATCAAGAAATGTAAAATCTGTGTAGACAGAAACAAATAAAGCCATCCCAACAACACAATAAGCCAAGCAAGTTGAAAACTGTATGGATGAATCAGAAAGCATGTTATTGACTGTGTTTCCTTGAAGTGAAATAATGGACTGTAACACAATCTGTATCAAAACATTCATAGTGACCCATGTACTATTAAAAACTTAATATTTATCAACTTGTTCTATTGACATTAATAGAATACTTTATTCAATAATAACAGAGGATACTTTCTTCTCTTGCCAATGTTCACCAATCTTTTCTAGGCCATAAAGCACATTTTAATGAATATTGAAACCATATGAAGTTTGTTTTCAGACCAATGTGGAATTAAAATAAAAATCAATAACAAAAGATACCTGGAGAAGGCCCACAAGTTTAAAAATTTAACAATAGACCTCTAAATAACACAAGGTCAAAGAATGAATCTCAAGAGAAAAGTTTAAAAGATTTTGAACTAGATGAAAATAAAAATCACCTTATCACAAATTGTGAGATTTTAAAAAAGCATTGCTTAGAGAGAAAATAATAGCATTAAGACATTTATTAGAAGAGAAAAAGGATAATATAATCTTCTTCCTTAGGAAACTAGACAAATTATTAATTTAAGCATAAAGCAAGCAGAAGAAAAGAAATGATAATCACATGTGGAAATCAATGAAATTTAAAATAGGAAAACAATAGAGAAAAGTCAATAAAAACAAAAGCTGGTTCTTTAACAATTACAGTATTATTTTAAATCTCGAGAAAAAGGGAAAAGAAACAAATTGACAATATCAGAAAGAAAAGAGGGTTCGTCATTACTGATCCTAATGTATCAAAAGAAAAATAATGGAATACAACTCAATGCCTACAAATTTGATAACTTAGATGAAATGGACCAATTCCTTGACAGACAAAACTGCTAAAACTTATACAAAGAGAAATAGATAACTTTAAAACCCAATATCTATTAGAGGAATTAAATCAATAATTAATAAACTTTAGGAAAGCACCAAGGCTAAAGGTTTACTGATAAATTCTGCCAAACATTTAAGGAAGAAATGATATCAATTCTCCATAATCCTTTCCAGCAAAGGGAAGCCTTTCTTTCTTATTCCATATGGCTGGTATTGCTTCAAAATCAAAACCAGATAAAAACATTACTAAACAGAAATATACATACCAATATTTTACATGAACTAGACATAAAATCCTATATAAAATATGAGTAAATTGGCCAGGCACAGTGGCTCATGTCTGTTATCCTCACACCCTGGGAGACTGAAGTCGGAGAGTCCCTTGAGCTCAGGAATTCAATACTAGTCTGAACAAGAGTGAGACCTTGTCTCTACTAAACATAGAACAATTATTTGGGTGTTGTAGTGGGAATTTATAATCTAGCTACTCAGGAGGCTGAAGCAGGAGGATACCTTGGTCCAGGAGTTTGGGGTTCCTATGAGCTAGGCTGACACCGTGGCACTCTAGCCTGGATCAACAGAGTGAGATAAAAAAAAAATAGCAAATTAAACCCAGTAATAGATAAAAACCATGTAATAATTTAAGTCCATGATCAAATAGAATTCATTCCAATTATACAAAGATGATGCAACATTCAAAAATCAATATAGTCATTTACATCAACAGAATAAAGAAAAATCATATGATCATATCAGCAGACATCAAAAAAGCATTTGACAAAATCCAATATATATTCATGATTACAGAATAAAAACATATGCTTAGCAGGAAAAGTCGAAGAGAACTTTCACAATTTGATAAGAACACCCGGCCTTCACAAAACCTATGATCGATATCATACTTAATGATAGGAAACGAAGTGTTGCTCCCCAAGATCAGAAGCAGGTGTGGATATCCTGTTCCACCACTCCTATTCAATATTTTAATGGAAGTCCTAGCTAATGTAATATAATAAGAAAAAAATATTAAAGGATTCACATTGGAAAGAAAGAAATGAAACTGTTATTTGTCATGGATTATCTATGTAGAAGATCCAATCAAAATAAATCTGCAAGGAGAAAGGCTAAATGACCCATGTTGTAATGGATTAGGGTAGGAGACATGAGCATGAATTGAATACTGACACAAATGGTTACTCATAGAAGTGTTTATAAATGTGCATATTTACATTAGTTAATGGTTACACACATTTCCTTTCCCTGTAAGCTGACAAGACTTAGAGGCCATAACATTCCAGTAACAATAAGCACACCTATACCCAGATCTTGCTTTCAAGTACCATTCTTTGATACCAGGAGCCAGAAATTCTTGAGAAATGGCTGACTCTAGGACTCAGGCAGAAAATACACAAGATGAGCCTAGAGCATTCAGTAAGACCAGTAAGTAAGTAAGGATGCAAACAAACAACACAAGGAGGGATAAGTCAAAGGGACACAGGAATCGACTGACGAGCTCCTACTGGCCAGAGCTGAAATAACATAAGCAACAAAATAAAGCAGTATTGTATCATAAGCCAAACAATAAAATAAGCTTATCCATGGGTATACAGAAATGATTAGAAAAATAAATAAATGAGAATAACAGACAAATCTCCCATGCAGAAGAATTCCAGATTATGTAACTATTTCACTCTCAAAGAAGTTGAACATAACTCCCCATTCCTTGAACAAAGCTGTGCATATTGACCTTCTTAAAAAGAGAAATATGAAAGTGAGAAGAGGAATGTGTCAGTAAATTTACAGTTAAAAAATACTAACAAACACTGCCTCAGGCAGGTGATTAAGGTTAATATGGGGAGTCATGTCATATTGACAATCTACACCCTTGATATGAAGTGATTAGAAAATCACCTCTGTGATCTTCCTGTCAAAAAGCCATAATTCCAGCCAGAGAAGAACATCAGGCAAACCCCACAAAACACAAGAGAACCTCTATGAGTTGACCCCCCAAGGACTGAAGTAAATTAGTCAACATATAGATGTGATTGACATACAAGGAAGTAGGTCCACTGTAACAACCCATAAATGTGGTGCTTGTCTGATTTATGAAAATTAGGGCAACTTAAGGAGGTGGTTAACTATGGAGGTTCTACTGTATACAACTAGTATTCCTCAAAAATATTAAGGTACAAAACAAGGGACTCTTAGACACTTTCGTAGCCAAAGGAACCTAAAGAAACATGACTATATACAATATAACATATTAGAATGGATCCTGAATCAGAAAAAAGATATTAGGTAAAAATTATGAATAAATGCTGACTTTAATAACAATGTGTCAACATTGTTTCATTGATTGTAATGATTTTATCATACTAATCTAAGATATTAGTAATAGAGGAATCTGGGTAAGGTATATGTGGGAATTCTGTGCTATCTAAATTTAAAACTATTAAAATAAAACCTTATTTTAAAAACATTTTTAAATTGTCATCATTTTTCTAACACACCTTGCTCTTCTCATCTCTCTTTATGACATTTTCTTAGCTAGACACAAGAACGTTCTCTATGTGACAAAATCTGAGATGTAACTTCTTCTATAAAGTCATCTCCAACCTCCCCGGTGTTCTTGTGTCTCTTTGTCTTGATGCCCCAGCAATTGTCTCATAACTGTGTAGTCATGTACTTCCTTCTTCGCTCACTAGGCGAAGTTCACTGTAACCTCCACCACATCTTACAGCATTCTCTCTAACACTGCTGCGCCAAAGAGATAACCATGATGGAAACACTCAACTCATGTTTGTTTGTTTGTTTTGTTTTGTTTGAGACAGAGTCTCACTATGCTGCCCTTGGTAGAGTGCTATGGCATCACAGCTCACAGCAACCTCAAACTCTTGGGCTTAAGTGATTCTCTTGCCTCAGCTTCCCAGGTGGCTGGGACTACAGGCACCTGCCACAACACCCGGCTATTTTGTTCTTGTTGTTTTCGTCATTGTTGTTTGGCAGGATGGGCTGGGTTCAAACCTGCCAGCCCTGGTGTTTGTGGCCGGTGCCCTAACTGCTGAGCTACAGGCACCGAGCCTCAATTAATGTTTGTTGCCTAAACAAAGATCGTTTTAGTAATGCTTTGGAATTTTCAGAATAAGTACATTATTTCGTTCCTGCCAACTTTGTGTTGACAGGCAACTATTTTTGCCATTTAAAATTGAGATTCAGGGTCAGTGCCTGTGGCTCAACTGGCTAAGGCGCCAGCCACATACATTTAAGCTGGCGGGTTCGAATCCAGCCCGGGCCCACCAAACAACAATGAGGGCTGCAACCAAAAAATGTCCGGGCATTGTGGTGGGTGCCTGTAGTCCCAGCTACTTGGGAGGCAGAGGCAAGAGACTCGCTTGAGCCCAGGAATTGGAGGTTGCTGTGAGCTGTGATAACACAGCACTCTATCCAGGGTGACAGCTTGAGTCTCTGCCTCAAAAAAAAAAAAAAGAAAAAGAAAATATGTATTGCCTGGGCACAGTGGCGCACACCTGTAATATAACACTCTAGTAGGCCAAAATGGAAGGATCACTTGAGCTCAGGAGTTTGAGACCATCCTTTGTATAATTACCTCCACAGAAATGGAAATAATCTCACTCAGTCGCCCTGAGATGGTGTCACACCTCACTGCAACCTCAAACTCTTGGGCTTAAGCATTAAGCAGTTCTCTTGCCTCAGCCTCCCAAGTAGCTGGGACTATAGGCGCCTGTCACAATGCCTGGCTATTTTTAGAGATGGGGGTCTCACTCTTGTTCAGGTGGGTCTCAACTCCTGAGCTCAAGCAGTCCACCCACCTCAGCCTCCCAGAAAGTGGAAATACATGTTTTTTTTATTTTTTTGCAGTTTTTGGCCAGGGCTGTGTTTAAACCCGCCACCTCTGGCATATGGGGCCAGCACCCTACTCCTTTGAGCCACAGGCGCAGCCCGGAAATACATGTTAATTAAAATTAGAAAACGAACTTCACTGTAGCACTCGGTTAAAAGAGATGATCTTAGAATGGGAGATTTGTTCTCTTGGATTCCTCAGGGTATTTGATCTTTCTAGGATCTTGAAATTTAGCCTTTCCCCTTTACTGTTTATTTTTACTATTCTATTCTATTATTTTTTAATTTTATTTTATTTTGAGACAGAGTCTCACTCTGTTCCCCTGGCTAGAGTGCAGTATCTTCTCCGTAATTCACAGCAACCTCAAAACTCCTGAGCTCAAGAGATTCTCCTGGCTCATCCTCCCAAGTAGGTGGGACTATATGTACATGCACCACCACATCTGGCTAATTTTTTCTATTTTTTGCTCAAGGCTTGTCTGAGTGAAAGTGAAACACTGACTCATGAAAAAACCATGGCGAGCACCTGCCTAATTTTCATCAACATGAAAAAACCGTGGCGAGTGCCTGCCTAATTTTCATCAACATGTATGTCTCAAGGTTATAGATAGGCTGATGAGCTGCCATTCTCTACCACGGTAGCAGTGTGTGTCCAAAGAAGCAGGCATCTCTATCTGGGATTCCACCTTGGAGATACTGTTTCGGGGTTCTCTAGATGGAGTCTCTTTCTAAAATTTCCCTAGTTATTCATGAAAACAATTTTAGGAAACTGGTTCAGTGAGCAACTCTAGATCTGTTATGGACTAAGAAGGGAGTGGTGAAAAGTCTGAGCGTCCCTCGTGCAACTGCTTAAGCAATCATAAGCCCAAGAAGTTTTTTCTTTGTATCTACAGACAAAAATATATCCAAGAGGTACACAAACAGTACCTGATCCTGTTTGAAAGTTTATAGAGCCATTTTGGGGTAAAAGTAGGTTTAAAATTTTTTTTTTTTGAGACAGAATCTCACTTTGATGCCCTTGGTAGAGTGCCATGGCTTTAGAGCTCATGTCTAACCTCAGTCTCTTGGGCTCAAGAGATTCTATTGCCTCACCGGCCACAACACCTGGCTATTTTTAGAGATGGGGGTCTTGCTCTTGCTCAGCCTGATCTTGAATTTGTGTGCTCGGGCAATCCACCTGCCTCTGTCTCCCAGAGTGCTAGGATTACAGGCGTGAGCCACTGGGCCCTGCCAAATTTTTCTACTTTTAGTAGAGAAGGGATCTCACTGTTACTCAGATTGGTCTTGAATTCCTAAGCTCAAGCAATCCTCTGACCTTGGCCTCATGCCACCATTCATGGCTAGTTAAGTTGGTATCTTGACAAATTTTGGAGAGTCTTCTTGGTCTTATTATTTTGAGTTCTCCCAATAACAGGTAAAAAGAGAGCTTTTTTATTTGTTTGGTTTTCCCCAAAGACAGGTTCTCTAAGATGAATGTGATTTCTAGTGAATTTTTCAAATCTTGATATTCTTTGGATAATTTTGGCAATGAAGGCTGCTCTGTTATCCCTTTGATGAGTTAATGGAAGCCCATACCTAGGAATAATTTATTTAAAAGGGCTTTCGTGACTTCTGATGTATTTTCAGTCCTGGTGGAGTAAGCTTCAACCCATTCTGAAAAAGTATCAAGAAAGGTCAGCAAACCAGAAATCAGAGCATCATGGTAAAGTCTATTTGCAGTTTTCCCTTGGGAAGACTTCTCTATTATAGTTCTTTCTTTAGGGGTGGCTGGGAAGCCCTGGGAGGCTTTGGGTTATTTTTTTAAGCCAAAAAATAACCCAAAGCTGGGGATTTGGGGCTGTGTATGTCGCAAAGTGGCATCTCATCCAAAATGGGCACTATGATGAATCTGCTTATGCACTGATCTGACAAGACTTTCTGGAAGGTGGACTTTCTCTTCCATGTTTGCGAGCCAATTTTGATTATTATACTTTGAGAATTCCCATTTTTTTAACTCTCTAGATCTTTTTTATTATTTATTTATTTTTATTTATTTTACTTTTATTATTATTATTTTTTTGCGACAAAGCCTCAAACTGTCGCCCTGGGTAGAGTACCATGGCATCTAAGCTCACGGCAACCTCAAACTCTTGGGCTTAAATAATCCTCTTGCCTCAGCCTCCCAAGACTATAGGAGGCTGCTACAATGCCTGGCAATGTTGAGCTGCTTTTTTTTTGGCCATCAAATCTGCCCTAGTATGAATGGCTGCTTTTTGATGTCCTCAGCAGTATATGATGGCTACTTCCTTAGGTAATAAAATACATTTAATAATTGAAGAATCTGAGGTATTTACTTTCTTTATTTTTAGAAGCAAGATATCCTCATTCTTTCCAAATACCTCTGTGAGCATGTATTACCATAAAGGCAGACTTAGAATCAGTCTAAGTGTTGATATACTTATTTTTCTCACGATATAGGGCCCTAGTCAATGTGATGAATTATCTTTTCAGATCCCAGAGAGCAGGGCTTATGCCTCAATACCTGTTGGCTGGTAACCGTAGCACACCCAACTTTGCTCTGTGTTCCATGAAACTGCTCCCATCTATAAGGAACTCTTCATCCAAGTCTTTTAAGGGCTGCTCAGTCAAATCCAGGTGGCTAGAATATACTTGGCCGATCATTTGAATATAATCATGGACAAGGGAGTGAGAGTTCACAGGCAGCAAGATGGTGGGATTTAAGGTGGACACTGTCTTTAGAGTTGTGTTAGGATTATTGACCAGAGTAGCCTGATGTTAACCAATAGCCCCCCTTCTGTTCTAGGAGGGGAGACATGTAACATGCACATGAACAGTTGCTGGCTGTAAAGGGTAAACTTTTCAGCTTCTTATAAAATATCACAAGTAGCGGCAACTGCTCTCAAACACGTGGGCCACCCTTTCGCCACTATATCTAATTGTTTAGGGAAATAGGCCACAGGTTGCTTCTTAGCCTCCAAAGTTTGAGTTAATACTCTGAATCTAATCCCTTGTCTTTCTTGGATGAACAAAGTAAAAGGCTTTGTGCACACCTGGGAGGCCCAGTATGGGGGTATCATCAGTTTTCCTTCAATAGCTAAAAAGTCTTTTTTTTTTTTTGTAGAGACAGTCTCACTTTATCTCTCTGGGTAGAGTGCCATGGCGTCACACAGCTCACAGCAACCTCCAAGTCCTGGGCTTAGGTAATTCTCTTGCCTCAGCCTCCTGAGTAGCTGGGACTACAGGCGCCTGCCACAATGCCCAGCTATTTTTCTGTTTTGCAGTTTGCCGAGGCTGGGTTTGAACCCACCGCCTTCGGTATATGGGGCCGGTGCCCTACTCCATGAGCCACAGGCACCGCCCTAAAAAGTCTTTTAATGGGCGGTGCCTGTGGCTCGGTAGAATGCTGTGGTGTCATAGCTCACAGCAAACTCCAACTCTTGGGCTCAAGCAATCCTCTTGCCACAGTTTTTCTATTTTTAGTAGAGATAGGGTCTCACTTTTTACTCAGGCTGGTCTCTCTTTTTTTTTTTTTTTGCAGTTTTTGGCCAGGGCTAGGTTTGAACCTATATGGGGCTGTCACCCTACTCCTTGAGCCACAGGTGGCGTCCATCAGACTGGTCTTAAATCTGTCAGCTTCACCCACCTTGGCCTCCCAGAGTGTTAGGATTACAGATGTGAGCCACTGCACCCAGCCTAAATGATTCTTTATTATTATTATTTTCTTGTAGCAACAGAGGCTCACGTTATTGCCCTCGGTAGAGTGCCTGGTGTCACACAGCTCACAGCAACCTCCAACTCATGGGCTTAGGCAATTCTCTTGCCTCAGCCTCCTGAGTAGCTGGGACTACAGGTGCCCGCCACAACGCTCGGTTATTTTTCTGTTTTGCAGTTCGGCAGAGGCTGGGTTTGAACCCGCTACCTTCGGTATAAGGGAACTCCAGGAGCTACAGGCGCCGCCCAATTTTTTTTTTTTTTCAGCTTTTGGCTGGGGCCAGGTTTGAATCCACCACCTCCCGTATATGGGGCCAGCGCCCTATTCCTTGAGTCACAGGAGCTGCCCCTAAATGATTCTTTAAAAAGAATTTTTTTTTTAGGGCTAGGCACAATTGCTCACATCTGTAATCCTAGCACTCTGAGAGGATGAGGTAGGAGGTTCTCTCTTTTTTTGTTTAATTATTTTATTTTATAATTTTTTTTTTTTCTGTAGAGACAGAGGCTCACTTTATCGCCCTCAGTAGAGTGCTGTGGCATCACACAGCTCACAGCAACCTCCAACTCCTGGACTTAGGCAATTCTCTTGCCTCAGCCTCCCAAGTAGCTGGGACTATAGGCGCCTACCACAACGCCCAGCTATTTTTCTGTTTTTGCAGTTCAGCTGAGGCTGGGTTTGAACCCACCACCTTCGGTATATGGGGCCGGCACCCTACTCGATGAGCCACAGGCACCGCCCGAGGATTTCTTAATTTAAAAACTCTCTAATCATCTTTAGAACATTATCAACTAGAGATTTTATTCTATTTATTTATTTATTTTTGAGACAGAGTATCACTATGTCACCCTTGGTAGAGTGCTGTGGCGTCACAGCTCACAGCAACCTCAAACTCTTAGGCTCAAGCAATTCTCTTGCCTCAGCCTCCCAAGCAGCTGGGACTACAGGGGCCTGTCACAACACCCAGCTATTTTTATTTGCAATTGTCATTGTTGCTCAGCAGGTCCAGGCCTGGCTAGAATCCGCCAGCCCCAGTGTATGTGGTTGGCGCCCTACTCACTGAGCTATGGGCGCCAAGCCCAACTACAGATTTAAAAAAAATAAATCCCCTTTTTTGAGACAGTTCTCTCTCTCTTGTCCCAGAGTGCCATGGCATCAGCCTAGATGACAGCAGCATCAAACTCCTGGGCTCACCTGATTCTCCTGGCTCAGCCTCCCAAGTATCTGGGAATACAGGTGCCTACCACAAGCCCAGCTAATTTTTCTTTCTTTCTTTTTTTTTTTTTGAGACACAGTCTCAAGCTGTCACTCTGGGTAGAGTGCTGTAGTGTCACAGCTCACAGCAACTGTTGGGTTTGAGTGATTCTTTTGTCTCAGCCTCCCAAGTAGCTGGGACTACAGGCACTCACCACAACCTGGCCATTTTTTTTTTTTTTTTGACACAGAGCCTCAAGCGGTCACCCTGGATAGAGTGCTGTGGCATCACAGCTCACAGCAACCTCCAATTCCTGGGTTCAAGTGAGTCTCCTGCCTCTGCTTCCCAAGTAGCTGCGACTAGAGGTGCCCACCACAACACCCGGCCATTTTTTGATTGCAGCCGTTATTGTTGTTTGGCGGGCCCTGGCTGGATTCGAACCTGCCAGCTCAGGTGTATGTGGCTGGCACCTCAGCCGCTTGAGCCACAGGCGCTGAGCCGACCTGGCCATTTTTTGGATATAGTTGTCATTGTTTGGCAGGCCCGGCTAGATTCGAACCCTCCAGCTCTGTTGTGTGTGGCTGGCGCCCAAGCCGCTGAGCTACAGGTGCTGAGCCTAATTTTTCTATTTTTTAGTAAAAATGGGGATCTCACTTTTGCTCAAGCTAGTCTTAAACTCCTGAGCTCAAGAGATCCTCCCATTTCGGCCTCTCAGAGTGCTAAGATTACAGGCATGAGCAACTGTGCCTGGCCAAAAAAAAATTTTATTTTTTTATTTTTATTTATTATTTCTTTCGAAACAGAGTCTCACTATGTTGCCCTCAGTAGCGTGCAGTGGCGTCACAGCTCCGAGCAACCTCAAACTCTTGGGCTTAAGCGATTCTCTTGCCTCAGCCTCCTAAGTAACTGGGCCTACAGGCACCCGCCACAACACTTGTGTATATTTTCTTGTAATTGTCATTGTTGTTTGGCAGGCCTGGGGTGGATTCAAACTCCAGTATATGTGGTTGGCACCCTAGCTGCTGAGCTACAGGCGCTGAGCCAAAAAAAATTTTTTTTAAAGAATCATTCTACAGCATATAGATGACATTTTGGTTGTAATTCATATTGAAGCTGAATCAAGGTAACATACTATAATTATAACATTTTTTTCCCTTTTTCAGAGGCTCATAGCTATATTCAACCAGCTTTGAAGAATGTAATCCAAAAGGCTATATTCGGGGACTGAATTTTTATTTCTCATAGACAGCACACACACTCCAAATGGATTACAGTCCCAATAAGCCAAATAGAAAGTCAGAGGTCTTATTCTCCTTAATGGTTGAGGGTTCCAACCCAAATTCAAACTGGAATTCCGAAAATTGAAGAGGAGCTCTCTATTGCATGGTATTTATCTAGAGAGGTGGTTCTCAACCTTCCTAATGCCACAGCCCTTTAATACAATTCCTGTGGGTTGCAACCCACAGGTTGCGAACCACTGGTCTAGACACAGATGTCAATGTCCTAAAGTAAAAGGTCCATTTTGACAATTAGGGATGTGTTTGGGACTGGTGCCAGTGAAATCTGGCTATGGGGAAAAACCAGAACCAACCTCCAGCAGAAACTGAGCTGGGCATCTGCTAAGGAGGCTTCAAAGTCTTTTTCCACCTGGTGACCCCTAAGCCATGAGCAATGGATACCGCACGAACCTCCAAATTGTAAAAGAACCTACAATGGGGTTTCTCTCTGTTGCTTGGCACACAAAAAATCAATAACTGAGACAACAGGATTGCCAAGGAAGAATGGAGATTTATTGTGGAGGATGTGTTAACTGGGAAGTGGGATGGACTGGCTCCAATCTGCCTCCCAGACCAAAGGAGTCAGAGTTTTTTCTGGAGGTGAAATGAATAATGCACGAAGTGAGTGAGCATCCTTACATGTTTGGGTGGAGTTCAGAGCACGCAAGTGCAATGAGAAGGCATGCTAGAACATACATCACATGGTAAAAAAATAGCTGCTAAATCCCTCCCAGGGCAAAGATTTTAGTAGTATAATAACCTAGCAGTTATTATTGGTCATTTGTTCATCCTTGTGAGCAGGTGGGATAAGATCCTTGAGCACAATCTGTGGTGGAGTGTCACTTGTCTTCTGTGGACAAACAGGTGGTATAAGGCTTTGTGGTATCTTGTAGCTGCAAGGAGGCTTTGCTGTTTCTTTTTTCTCATTTTTTTTTTTTTTTTTGGTTGCAGCCATCATTGTTGGTTGGCAGGCCCAGGCTGGATTCAAACCCGCCAGCTCAGGTGTACATGGCTGGCGCCTTAGCCCACTGAGCCACAGGCGCCAAGCCGGCTTTGCTGTTTCTGAGGGAATGGATTAGTGCAACAGAAAGTTATGAAGTTCTGATCAGCAAATCTTACTGGCCTGGGCTTGGCGCCTGTGGCTCAAGCAGCTAAGGCCCCAGCCACATACACCTGAGCTGGCGGGTTAGAATCCAGTCCGGGCCTGCCAAACAACAATGATGGCTGCAACCAAAAAATAGCCAGGTGTTGTGGCAAGCGCCTGTAGTCTCAGCTACTTGGGAGGCAGAAGCAGGAGAATCGCTTGAGCCCAGGATTTGGAGGTTGCTGTGAGTTGTGATGCCATGGCACTCTACCCAGGGCGACAGCTTAAGGCTCTGTCTCAATTAAAAAAAAAAAAAACTTACTAGCCTGGCAATTTGAATCATAAAGAATATAAAAAATTGTTTTTGCTTATGGAACTGGTTACAGACACCTCTGGCTGCAAAGGGAGAAGCAAGGAGAAGAGCTGGTCTAAGACTACACACTGGAGCCTCCAGGACTCAGCCCTGGGCCAGCTGCTGGGGGCAGAGGGGTTTAAGAGGGGAAGACAGGCTGCCGTCCAAGGGCCTCTCAGTCTAAAGGGTTTAAAGGAAACTTAATCCCAGTTGGTGGGTATGGCCCCGGCTTGGACATGCAGAAAAGCAGGAAGTCTAAGCTGGCCTCTCTCTTTGCGTCCCTCCCAGCCTCGCCCTGGCTCAATGTGTCTACAGATGGTGATGATGTACGCCTGGTGCTGGATGTCTCTCAGGAGCAGCGCTTCGGCCTCTCCTTGTACTGGAAGCAGGCCCAAGGCTCCTCAAAGCCCTGGTGGAATAGAAACCTGGTGAGGCCTCCTCCACCCCAAGTCTATTCACACTCTAGGGCAGATGCCCTGTTAAGGATGTGTGTGAATTATCCAAGAGGGCCCTTGAAGAGGACACACCCGAAACAAGGGCACATTGGTGGAGGAATTACCTGCCTGGTATCCTTGACTTTGCCCACCCCCCTTTCTTCCTCTATATCTCTCCAACTCCCTTCCTTTTGCTTGTCCCACAGACTGGGCCGCAGACCATTACCTTGAACCACACGGACCTGGTTCCCTGCCTCTGTATTCAGGTAGGAACAGAGTCTAGCTGGGTGCCAGAGGAAGGAGATTAGGAAGCTGGTGAGAGGAGTGACTGTCACCTGCTGCTCTCACCATTCTCTGTGCTCCTGTTTGAGGTATAAATTTTGGCTCGCTGGGAGGGGTAGTTCTCCCCTGGCCTTTGCTGTCTCATACCTTTTGCCTGTTACATGCCCAGAATATTTTTCCTGATCCCTCATCCAGGACTCCTACTTTTTTTTTTTTTTTTTTTGTAGAGACAGAGTCTCACTTTATCGCCCTCGGTAGAGTGCTGTAGCGTCACACAGCTCACAGCAAACTCCAACTCCTGAGCTTAGGCGATTCTCTTGTCTCAGCCTCCCGAGTAGCTGGGACTACAGGCGCCCGCCACAATGCCCGGCTATTTTTTTTTTTGCAGTTCGGACGAGGCTGGGTTTGAACCCGCCACCTTCCGCATATGGGGCTGGCGCCTACTCGCTGAGCCACAGGTGCCACCCCCTATTTTTTTTTTTTTTTTTTTTGAGACAGAGTCTCACTAGGTTGTCCTTGGTAGAATGCTGTGGCATCACAGCTCACAGCAACCTCCAACTCTTGGGCTTAGGGGATTCTCTCGCCTCAGCCTCTCAAATAGCTGGGACTACAGGCGCCCATCACAACACCTAGCTATTTTTTTGTTGCAGTTGTCATTGTTGTGTAGCAGGCCCAGGCTGGGTTTGAATCCGCCTGCCTCTGTGTATGTGGCTATCGCCCTAACCACTGAACTACGAGTGCCGAACCAGGACTCCTACTTATGCTTCTTACCCCCTCCCTATATCACCTCCTCCTCAAAGCCCCTCTTTGTGCTCTTCTGCAGGGCATAACATGTATTGTGGACTCAGACTATTTGACTCCGGAGCTCTTGCCATTTGCTAAGTGTTTAACCTTGGGCAAGTCACTTCACTTCTATAAGCCTTTGTCTGTTGCATGAATGGGACTAATAATAGCACCAGCCTCGGGCATGTTGTAAAGAAGTGTGGCACATCCAGGCCAATACGTTGGCTTTCTTTTCCCTTTGATCACACATTGGTTATCAGGACCCATTCATTTCACCTGGGACATTAATGTCTCTCATTCTCTTTCCCCCTTCTGTCCATCTCAGTCCAGTTTTGGCCTCTACCCCCTCTTCTCTGCACAGGTTCAATAACCTCCAGCTTTATCTCCCTTCCCATCACTTCCCTGGCATTCTGGACCCCATAATCTGCCCCCAGTGGAAACTTTTCCACTACTTTTTCCCTTCATGGGACCTTTGCTACGTCTAATGGAACTATTTAACAAGAGGCTCCTGTCTTTGTGTCTTTGCTCAGACAGTTCCCACTACCTCAAAATGCCCCCACATACAACAGAATCCTCCCGGTGCATTTGTCACGTCTTTCCCAAAGCTTTTCCTGAACCACCTAGCTTTAAATCCCCTTGTACTTCTTCTGTCCTTCCTTATCCATTTATTGCTTCCTTTCTTTTTTTGGCATTTTCAGCCGGGGCTGGGCTTGAACCCGCCATCCCCGGTATATGGGGCCGGCGCTGTACTCCCTGAGCCACAGGTACTGCCCTATTGCTTCCTTTCTTATTTGGGCAGTTGTCTAATTTCCATTGTACACAACAAATGCTAAATAAATATTGTGAAGTGAGTGATTGAATTGCTAATTTATTTACATATTTTATCCTTATTACAGCCAACTGTGTTTATGATTTCATTGAACTCAATCAAATCATATCTAATATGAATGTAATAACTTTGCCAGAGTCTTCCAAAGTGCATGGGATATAGTGGGTGCTAATTGTTGAATGAATGACTGAACACATCTCAACGTCTTAGCACAGCACTAGGACACAGCAGATACTCATGAAATGTTTGCTGTGATTTAAATGTCGTCATTGTCAAGCACAATGCCTGCCATATAGTAGGTGCTGTTAATAAAAGCAGGATTTTCAGTGATTTTTAGTGAGAGGATCTTAGGTGTGCTGCAAAATTTTTATTTTATTTTATTTTTGCAAAAATTTTTAAGGATCATTAATTAAATTAGTTTTGAAAGAAGTTCAAAGCACAGTAAGTATATTCTTTTTTCATCTGTTTGTTTTGGGACAGAGGCTCACTCTGTCACCCTGGGAAGAGCGTCATCATAGCGCCCAGTAATGTCAAACTCTTGGACTTAAGTAATCCTCTTGCCTGAGCCTCCCCAGTAGCTGGGACTACGGTTTTTCTATTGTTAGTAGAGACAATTTTTTTGTTTTTGTTTTTTTTTGGTATAGACAGTCTTACTTTATTGCCCTCAGTAGAGTGCTGTGGCATCACACAGCTCACAGCAACCTCCAACGCCTGGGCTCAGGCGATTCTCTTGCCTCGGTCTCCCAAGTAGCTGGAAGCACAGGTACCCGCCACAGTACCGAGCTATTTTTTTATTGCAGTTTGGCCGGGGCCGGGTTTGAACTTGCCAGCCTTGGTATATGGGGCCAGCGCCCTACCCACTGAGCTATAGGCACCGCCCAGTAGAGACAGTTTTGCTCTTGCTCAGGATGGTCTTGAATTCCTGAAGTCAAGCAATCCCCCTGCCTCCACTTCCCAGAGTACTGGGATTACAGGCATGAGATACTGCACCCAGCCAGTAGATGCTGTTAAAAAAAAACAAAAGGCTCAGCGCCTGTGGCTCAACGGCCTAAGGCGCCAGCCACGTACACGTGAGCTGGCGGGTTCGAATCCAGCCTGGGCCCGCCAAACAACAAAGATGGCTGCAACCAAAAAAATGGTCGGGCGTTGTGACGGGCGCCTGTGGTCCCAGCTACTTGGGAGGCGGAGGCAAGAGACTCGCTTGAGCCCAGGAATTGGAGGTTACTGTGAGCTGTGATGCCACGGCACTCCATCCAGGGTGACAGCTTGAGGCTTTGTCTCAAAAAGAAAAAAAAAAGAAAGAAAGAAAAATTAGCCCAGTGTGGTGTGGGAAGCTGTAGTCCCAGCTAATTCAGAAGTTGAGGCAGGGGTTTGGAGTTGCAGTGAACTATGATGATGCCATTGCACTCTAGTCTGGGCAACACAGGGAGACCTTGTTTCAAAAAAAGAAAAGTCTATTGAGGGATACATGAATGTTTTCTTAGTACTTAGCACATTACCAGGCACATCACAGGAGCTTACAAAGTGATTGCAGAATGAATTAAAATTAAGAATGGAACGTTATTTGTGCCTACCACAGAAAGAAACATAGTAGGTGCTCATTAAAAGCTTATTGAAAGTAGTCCCAGCTACTAGGGAGGCTGAGGCAAGAGAATCGCTTAAGCCCAAGAGCTGGAGATTGCTGTGAGCAGTGTGACGCCACGGCACTCTACCCAGGGCGATAAAGTGAGACTCTGTCT
>CAUYON010139066.1:0-117563 GCA_963573935.1 Arctocebus calabarensis
ATTTTTCAAACCCCACAGGGTGGAGAGCTTAAATCCTCCTCAGCCTGCTTAGAAGACACTTTAAATTGCTAACTTGGGCTAAGCAGAGGCTTTCCCAGGAAAGTGCTTGTGGCTGGGATCACTCCTTAAGTGGCTATCCACGTACTCAGTGTGCCAAAACTGGTCTCACCCTATGCCCCTGAGGGCTAAGGCTGCAAGGCGTCTCAGTCCCTGCCTTTAGGCTGCTCAGTCACTAGATTACTCACTCCGGCTCGATGTTTGTTCTGCGACCCTGAGGGTGGAGCTTGCCAGGGGACTTCTCCCACAATGGCTCCACACAGCTCACAATCAAAGACTGGTAGCTCCACCTGGCTCGGTGGTCCAGTCTGGGGCCCCAGACAACACTCAAAGACCCCTGCACTCTTGCTCAAGTTCTCGCAAGGCAGTTCATCCAACTGCCAAGTCCAAAAGAAACCCAAACAGCTCACAGGCAAGGCCTTTCCAGCTTGCAGTCCCACTGTTTCCCTACCCACAGCTGCAGACAGGATTACATCGAATGAACACACGCAACCATTTGCCCAATCTCCGCCACTGTTGCCTTCCTCCGGGTGTCCAGAACTCTCACACTGTCTCCCTGTGTCCCCAAAGGGAAGTTTCTTGGCAGATCCCACCTTCCAGAGATGCCTGAAGTCCTCTCTTCCCAGTCTCACCGTGCCCAGTTGCAAGGAAGCTGTTACTCGGTCGCCATCTTGCCTCACCCCCGTAAATTACATTTCTACTCTTTTACAATACAGATTAGCCAGATGAAGAAAAATCTGCTGTGAACAATAAAAAAAAAAAAAAAAGATTATTCCGGGTTCTCACAAAATTGTAACAGTAAGCCGGATTTTCATTTGGTCTTGTGTAAAAATACAGAGAGAAATAGAACTGTTTTCCAAAATTTCAGTCTGGCATGTGTATTTATGAAATATTTCCAAGGAAAAGAGATATTTAAAAGATAAATATTTATTTGTGAGATATGACTTGATACCATCAGTGTAGGAGCAGTCATCAGAGCAGGTTATTTGTGTTTTTACACAGGGTGAAAGGCATGCTATGAGGAAAAATTATGATATAAAGTATGATGTACTCAGTAAAAATGGAAATTGATTTGAATTATACTTCAAGTTGGTCTAATATTGTGATTGATTATCTTGACTGCAACAGAACTGAGTCTTGCAGACTTAAGGCATCTAAAGTAGTCTATAGGTTGCCATGGCAACTCCCAAAATGTATTTCTACACCATTTGGGGGCATTTCCACTGCACCATTGACAAGCAGCTGGTAGAGGAAGACTGTTCGGTTGGTGGCTTACCAGCATAGTTTTTGATTGGACTTCAGAGGAAAAGATAATTATTAGTTAAAATGTACATGCTACTTTGCATTTTTTCAAACTATTTTCAACATTTGAGTTTGGCATTCTTTATAAAATTTATAAAGTAGGCCAGTATTCTGATTGCCCTCTTTATTTAGCTGTGAAAACAAAGGATTGTGGGCCTAGAAAGCATTTTCAGGACATGGTCCTTACACAAGATTATAATTAACTCATCAGGAATAAACTACATTCTATTCTGAAAAATCTTCAGTTTATTTACAACCTTCCAATGGTATAGACGTAATTTTCCTTTATTATTAGCCTGTATCTATACAAATAAAACGTAAGAAGATTTATTAACAACCATAACAATAAGTAACAAGATTTCTTCGTATTAAACCCTGGACATGTGCTAAGAACACTCCTAAACTCTTCCCAGGCAGAATTGTTGTGTTTTTCTCTCACAACAGTTCTATGAAGTTGGTGTTGTTACTGCCACTTACAGAAGAAGAATCTGACTCAGGGAGATTACTAACTTGCCCAAGTTCACTAATAGGTGGCAGAAGCATAATTTGAAACCAGATCTATTTGACTCCTATCTATTAAGCACCAGATAAGACTGAGTGCTTAATCATTTTGCCACACTTACCATTTTACCTTTTTATGTTTGCATCCAATATGCATTTGTTGTGCATAGTTCTGTGATACGTATCAGCCTTGTAACATGCTTTGAAGTAGTAGTGGGCTAGGAAAAGGTGGAGCAGTTAATGGGGAATAGGAAACCTGAGCTCACACCCCAACAGGAGCAGTTTGCAGCTACTACTCTGATTATTGGAAGGATTTCACAAGATTAAATGACAAATGCCAGCCTCATGGCTTGAGGTAGAGGTATAGAAAAGACGGTCAACTCATTCTCCCTAACCCTCATAGAGAAGAATTCTTCTCATCAAGCCATTCCTCATTTGGAGGAGTGAACCTGTACAAAATGCATTCATGCATTTGATAAATATTTCCTGAATTTGTACTGCCAGACACTACCCTGGGTGCCGCTACTGCAATTAGTCAACCACACAGATCAAGCTCTAGCTCGCCAGTGCCATTTTCCTGCTAAAACCCATCAAGGATTCCCTGGTATTTACAGGATAATATTCATATCCCTTAACAGGGAATGATTAGTCATTCTTGACTGGGCCTTTGAAATAGAGGGGTTTACCATATAGTTTGGAGAAGGTGCTGAAAATAGAGGCCTGGCAGGGTGGGAGAAGGTAGGGGAGACGTGAAACTCCTGTAAGGAAGACAAGAGGCTGAAAGCCACACAGGACCATGGTCTGGAAGTCAGGGAAGCAGAGATTCTGGCTCCCACTGTGAGCAACGCGTATATTGTCCTCTTTCCACCTGGACCCTCTCCCACACCCTGACTCCATACTTGCCTGTGAGCTCTGTGAGGACAGGACCACAGGGCCTTCATCTGTATATCCCTGTTTCTTGACTCAGGCCCTGCATGTACAAAGAGTTTAATAAACGTTCTAATATAATGGTCCTAAATAGCCATGGAAACTTAAGTTTCTAAAACCATTTGGGTCATATTTTTCTTTTGAAAATGAGGTCATATAAATTTTTACAACACAAAATGTGGACCACAAACACACAACACTGGTTATACTTGGAACTTTTTCAAAAGGAAGAATCTTAGGCCTCACCCAAAATAATGTGAATCTGCTTTTACGAGATCCCCAGGTGATTTGTACGCACATTAATGTTGAGATACGCTGGACTTGATCATTTTTATAACTGGTTAATAATTTTAAGACAAAATATGAGGACTTTATGATATTGCATTCCAGTAGTGCATGCTGTTTTTATAAATATCAGGGACGAAAAGCAAGGGCAGGGCCCCAGTAAGCTGCCACAGGATAGACTGAAATCCTGTAAACCTCCGCGAAACATTGACACCCAAGAGAGAAGGACTTTATAGGCCCCGACAAAGTTAGAAGGCTGTAGACAGGACAGATTGCATTTGTCAACCTGGAAACATTAAAGAAAGTTTGTTCTTTTGTGCAATCATTTAGCAATAAGGTAAGGCTTGCCAGCTAGATTTATTAGGATATTGGATTTTATGTTTCCTGTATCGAATAATATTTTTTACATTGCTTATGTCTAAATAAATCTGTCTTCTATTTTACATTGCCCTGTTGTATTGCTGCTTACAGATAAAGGGTTCAGGTAGCATAATTTGCTCTGCCCTTGGGACATGCTGCGATACATTAAAACCCAGTCACATGGAGACTGTAGCAGAGAGCGGCAATGTGCTCTGAAGTTGTGCAGAAGCTGGAGGAATAAAGCCTACCAGGAAGATACAGATTTTGATCTCATTCTATCTAGTCTCTGCCTGGCAGACACTGGATTATAAGCAGAATTCAAATCCAAATGTGATCATTTCAAAGTAAAGTCTTGGGCTAGGCTTGATATCTCACACCTATAATTCTAGCACTTTGGAGGTTGAGGTGGGAGGATTGCTTGTGTCCGGGAGTTTCAGACCAGCCTGGGCAATCTAGTGAGACCCATCTCTATAAAAACTAAAAAAAAAAAAAAAATTGGGCAGGTGTGGTAGATACCTGTAGTTCCATGTAGGAGGATGAGGCAGAAGGATCCCTAGAGCCCAGGAGTTTGAAGTTGCTGTGGGTTATCATTGTGTCTCTGCATCCAGGCTGAGTGGAGTGAGACTCTGTCTCAGAAAAAATAAAAAAATCTGTGCCCTAAAAATCCTGCATACAATCTGGTCCTTGCAACAGCTATTTTAGAACACTCATGCTTTTATGTCCATCAATACCTGTGTGATTTTGACTCTTTTTATGGTACATATCCAAAAATAGAATTAGTAACTAACAGTGAAAAGAAAAAAAATCACAATCGAATTAGTTTTATAAATAACTCAAAATTTTGCAAAGGAAATGACTATTGTAAGGCAAGTTAATGTAGACTCTTCTTGGTGCTTATAAAAAGAATGGAAATATGCTCTTGCTTTGAACAGGCAGGATAAAATATGTCCATTTGTATTACAGTCTTTATCCGTTAGTCTGTTTTATGATTTGATTTTAGGTTTTCATTGTTCCAAAGCAATTTTCCAGATTGAATCTTAAAAGGATTATAAACCACAAAAGTCATTTTAAATTCTACATGGAGTTAACACACCTACTGCAATTCTGTGCATTTGTCTTTTAAATTGTATTAAAAAATTTGTTGACTTTTTCTTTCACTTGTTCCTTTACAATGTATTTTGTGTAAAAATTTGTCAAACACTGATGTCTGTCTTATCTTATATGTTTTAAAATATGCCAGCCAATCAGCATAACTTCAAATGCCAAATATGCTGATGTTTTAAGATTTGTCCGTATTAAAATACTTCCCCAAATTTAAATCATCTGGTGATGCAACAGAAATAAGTAAAAGCTTAAGTTTAGAAAACAGCATTTCCCCCTTTTCTACATCTCCTTCTGACAAAAGGATGGCTGCTATGTCTTTCTCTTTCTCTCTAAACTGGAGTCAGTGCTGAGAGATTTGGATAACTTCAACAATCAGTCTTCTGAGCACTCTTAGAAGATGCACTTATGTTTGAAAATGGAACTGAGAAAATAAAAGAGAAACGAAACCTTCTATCTGGAGCAGGCATAAATACAGACCCAGAATATTTAGGCAAGGTGGCCAGCAGGGACACTAATTTTTGAAGTTTTTTCAAAAAAGCATGAGTAGTCAGTATTTCCCCAATTCTCCTCCTGTTCTAATTCAAGTGCAGGAGCTGGTTCTTACTATTTGTCTGACGTGCCAGTGTTGGGAAAGTCTAGGCCAGATTTTCTTGGGGGGATTCAGATATGTCCAAGAGGTCGGTGAGGTTTCAGGGAATGGGGCCTTAGGGGAATGACTTCACTGGGAATAGACAAAAGTCAGAGAAGCAGCTTCGTGGGAAGGAATGCAACTAAAGAAGTCAGAGTTGGGGCAGACACATCACCGCCGAAGAAGATTTTGTGTACATGAGCCTATGTGCACTGCCCAGCTCATCCCCTGGCCTTTCCAACCCCTGTCCCCACTCCTTTTTCTTCAGATTTGTTCCTAAACTCAAGGAAGAGAAGCCCCAGGGAGCAGCCCTGCCTGTGGCCCACACAACAGAGGGACACAGGAGAGTGGCATGTTTTATTCTCTTCAGGATAGCTGGTATTGCGGATGGTGAAGAATGAAATGGAGAATTGACCATAAATTCAAATTAGCAACAAACTAGGTCTTTGCAATGGCCCAAGGTCCTTACGGCCAGTGTCAGGTGTAGAGGAGGCCCAGAGAGCCTCCGTGTCATGTCAGAGCTGCGCATCTGTCTCTTACCTGACTGTCATTTAGCTGCCAGCAGACGTTAACAAGTTAGACGACTGTTTAATCGGCACTCTGCGGTTCTCAAAGCCAGTATCTTGTGTGAGAGTAGGTGAGCTTTAGGCATAGATAGTCCATTACAGATTTCTGTTATGCTCTGTTACCTTTGGAAATAAACGTACCAGGAAGAGTGTGAGTTTGTGATCTTATTGACTTTATTCAAACTTTGGCTCAAAAGACAACAATCAGCTTTGGGCATAATGTAGAAACTTCATTATTGATGATCATACAACAACTACATGCTAATACTACCATGAGAGTTGGGGTTGGTAGAAATTCTCTGAATATGATGTAGTTAAAGTTTCTGGTAGAGTGAAACATAATTATGTTCTTCCTCCTACCCCCTCTTCTTTCTAACTTTCAATTGTCTAGCACCACTTTTGGATGGGTTGACTGCAGCTGATGTTGGAGTGTGTGCTTCTCTGCTAGAGTTGGGAGCAGTCATCAACTTCCAAATTGACACTGTAGTCGCCTGGCATGCTGGAAGTGGGTTTTCACCCTTTATTGGGATAGGTAATTCCCAATCTTCCAGTCTCTCTGGTGGCCATTTAACATGCCAGTGCTACTAATGACATCCCCCCAAATTCTAGTAGGTTGCACAGGTGGAGATGTAGTATCTAGGACATGATGACGCAATACATTTTTTTATTTAACAAAGAGTTTTTATTAAATAGGCAAAGATCAAAGCCTATTTAGTGCTTTGGATTTGTACCACTGATAAACACATTGCTTTCGTCAGATAAATCCAGTGATAGAATATACATAGCCTGCTAAAAAAAGAACAAAGTTCAAAATTAGGACAGTTCTAAGAATAATAGTCTTGCTAAGTTTCTACAGAAGATACTAATAAAATTTTTCCTGAAATGTGACAACAGAGTCAACATCTTGAGTTCACTGCTCACTTTCCTGTATTCCCATCCTACCCTACACACATTCACAACTCAAACTTGCCCTTTCTTCATAGGGCAGCACTAAAGGGACTTGATCAATTATTTCTCCAATCTGGAAGGTTAAAAGGAAGTAAATTTGTTAGTGCTGTAATTAGCATTTCTATTAACATTATATGTACAAGTGAGCCTCTCTTCATATCTTTGCAAACGTTTGCATTTTCCTGTAGGTTACCTACCCTATCCTTTGCTTATTTTTCTATGCATTATCTTTTTCTTACTGATTCATAAAAGTTATTTGTTTATTTAACAAATACTTCCTTAATGTACATGCCAGAAGTTGCCTTTGCAGTGAGGGATGTGACACTAATCAATGGCCTTCATTTATTGAATACTTACAATAAACCAGAGACAATGCTAAGTGATTCTCACAAAACAAAACAAATAAAACATGCTAGGAGCTGAGTGCTGTTGCTATTCTCTGAGGGTCGTTAAACTGAGATTTGGGAGCTTGCCCAATATCACAGAGCATATAAATGGCAGAACCAGAACTTCATCCCAGGCTTGTTTAACTCTCCTCATGATCTGAACAACTGTGGGTGGAGAGAGACTCCAGATCTTACCCAGGAGCCTGGAGACAAAGTTCCCTGCACTAAGTGCCTCTGGTGAAGTTAATTATGAGGCCCACTAGGAGAATAGTACAATTAAAGACATTTGACTCTTTGCTACATGTGTCACGAATATTTCCTCTCAATTCTATTGCTTGAGGTTTCTTGAAGATTTTGCAATGTTAAGTTTGGTACAGATGTAAATTTAAAATTTTTGTTGTCGTATCTGCCAAATATTTTCCTGGATGGTTTCTGGATTTCATTTCCTACTTAGACATCTTCCAAATCCAGATTATGAAAAATTACCGAATATTGCATTTTAATACTTTATGACTTTGATTCTAATGCCTAGATATGGAATTCACATGGCATTTATTTGGAACTGACTTCAACTTCAGATAAGCAAGATAAGTCCTTTTTCTAAGCAGAAACCAGTCCATCTCACTCACTGCCTTTATTATTTGTAGTTGTTATTTGCTGCTTAAAGGATTTCAGGTTGAGAAGGATGGAGAAAGAAATTCATGGGTTAAAAATCTACTTCAAAGGATTTTGACATTTCCATTGCTTTTGAGAGGATTTTATTATGCCTTTCTCCACTTGGGCACAGTAGGGAGTACATGTTGAAAAGTCCAGTGATCAACATAAGATTTATTTCTTCTAGAGTCAATAGGTTAGAGGAGAAAGAATTTGGAACTTAGGAATCAGACAACCTGAGTTCAAATCTTGGCTCCTCCACTTAGCAGCCGAATGACCTGTAGTGATTACTGAATCTTTATGAAAATTAATTTCTTTAGCTACAGCAATGGGAGGGGGAGAAATGTCTACTTTATAAGGTAAAGATTAATTAAGATAATACAGGGGTAACTCTCAGCTCAGTACTTGGCCAATAACAAGCCTTCAAAAAATATCAGTTTGGTTGTGTTTACCAAGTTTATTGTTTTATTGTGTATGATTAAAATTTTTGTCTCTTACTCCATCGGCTGCCCTTGTCCACTAGACAAGGACATCAGCTATTAAACAATCGAATAAATGTGTTTCATAATATATTTCTTATTTAAATGATGAAAAGATCAATAACAACTTAAAAGCTTTGGTGCCATGAACAATTAGTGTAGCTGACACATCTCTAACAAATGTAAGGGAGAAACCCATTAGAAGAGAAGCATTAGCTAAGTGGTAAAGGAAGGAAGCAAAGACCAGTGGGAAACAAAACACGTTTTAGATGATATTGTTGATTTCAAAAATAACTCCCAGAGATTCATATAAAAGCTAGATGCAAAACACTATCTCAAACACTCTACAGACAAAAAGGGGAGAGGCTAGATAACCTGTTAACTAAGTAGAAATAATCAGGGCATAGGTCAAATGTACTCTTAATAACTTTGATTTAAAGTGTACAAAAGCAAAAAATGTAACTAAAACATGCATACCTATGTAGTATTCTGAATTTTTAAAAGGAGTGAAATGGTAGAGGCTTCCATTTTTATCCAATATGGAATAGCAAGGATCAGATTTATCCTCTCACAAAAACAAAAATAAGACAAAATCTATGAAGTGATGGTTTGTAAGACACTGGACATAGGCAATGAAAGACAGCAATCCTTTGAGACGGGGAAACAAAGAGAGCCCTTTAATTGCCTCAGCTTACTGCCTTGGGTTAGGGACAGGGGCAGGGAATCCAGTTGATCCTACTGGTATTCTGGAGTTGAAGAGATGGAGCTGGGGGTCTAGGGACACAAAGGTAGCTCCGGAGCATAGGGCAGACGACCAGAGGGGACATGGCTGCAGAGTGAAAACTCCAGAGATCTGTAAAGTCCGCTTCAGTGTGTGCGGAGCAGCCCGCACATCCGAGGAGATAGCCCGATACAAACAAAGGAAAGAAACCTCTAAGGATCAGCGGTCACAGTGCCTGGCACACACAGGCCTGGGCATCGTGCCTGCTTCCACCAGCCAGAACACAAAGTCTCAGGATTCATGGGGAACTGAGCAAAGCACACAAAAATCTTGCCTCAGTAGTACACAAGTATCAATGCAGAAATTCTAAGTTTAGCAGATCAAATCCAGCAATAGATAAAAAGAATAATATGTCATAATCTAGTGAAATTTATCCCAGGAATGCAAGCCTGGTAAAGCATTTAAAAGTCAACATAATGCACCTTTCTAATGAACATATTCTGTATTGTCTCAGTAGGTGCAGAAAAAATATTGGACAAAGTCAAACATCTATTCCCAATAAAATCTCTCAACAAACAGGGAGTAAAAAGAAATTTCCTCAAACGTTCCAGAAAAAATACACAGCTGAGAGTGAAAGACTGAATTCTTCACTCCTAAGAGCAGAAGCAAGGCAAGGACCTCTGCTCTCACCATACCTGTTCATACTCGGCATCATACAAGTCCCAGCTGGTGTGCGAAGGGAGAAAGGGTGCCTGTGATAGGTTTCCATTTATAAAAAGTCCTGGAAAATGCAAACTAATCAATAGTGACAGAGCAGATTAGTGATTGTCACATGTCACTTCTTGCGAAGGCCCAGTACTGGCCAGGTCTTGGGCCCGGCTTAACTAGGTTCTATATGTGGACTGCTAAGTTACCTGAGGGCTATCTCCTTTAGAGAGAGAGAGAGAGAGAGAGAGAGAGTTTTAGAGAAAGTAAAGCAGTCTTCTTAGAAAGACAATCTAAGAAAGACTAAGTCTTTGACAGAGCTTGGCCAAAGAGAGCAGAAAGACGCCGTGCTGGTGTTCTGCAGGCAGGAGAGGAGACAGAGCCAAAGTAAGTGGTCCGTGATAGAACGCGCATGCTCCTGACTGCCTTCTCCTCCAGCCTAATATAAGGCTGATCTCATGCCTCTCAACACCATAGGTGTAGAGACTGCCAGTTCACCAATGGTCTCATCTCTCGAGTTCTCATGTTTGTCAGGAGAGCTAAATCCCTCTCTATGCACTTTCCAACCAGGTGTTCCATTATTGAGCTATTCAGGTATTTCTTATAACTCTTACTCCCAGCCATAAGGCTACATGGGTTGCAACAAGTGATTGCCCAGGATTCTGCCTGGGACCATGAGATGCAGGAAGGAAGGACCATAAAGGGTCACGAGGAAATTGAGGAGAGGAGATGACGGACCTGAGAGGCTCATCAGCTTGATTTTGGCATTGACTTTGGCATTTTAGCACAGATGTTTATGTATAGTTGGCCAGTTGTATCCACAGGTTCCACCTCTGTGGATTCAACCAACCAGAGATGGAAAATATGCAGGAAAAAAATAACAACACAACACTAAAAAATAATACACATATAGGATAAAATAACAATTTGCATATTATATTATGTATACTATATTGTAAGTAATGTAGATGTGGTTTAAAGCACACTTGACCCTTGAACGTGAGTTTGAACTACCAGGGCCCACTTATATGCAGATTTTTTCCAACTAAATACAGATCAAAAATACAATATTTGCAGAATTTGAAACCCTTATATATGGGGGGTGATTTTCGTCTATGCAGGTTGACTGTGGGGTGTGAATGTGCACAGATTTTGATATTTGTGGAGAATTCTGGAACCACTCCCCCAATGACATCAAGGGGTACCTGCATATCAAAATTTAATAGATTATATGCTTAAAATATATGTAGTTTATTGTATCTCAATTATACCTCAATCTGTTAAAACATAAAGAGATGGACAATGAGGGGAAGAAAGAGGAAGAGTTATAAATCCAAGGATCAGTGTATGGGGTAATCTACTCAGCCTGGATTAGAATACAGACATGAAGTTATTTATTAATGAGCCAGATTGTCCCCAGTGTCTAAGTAATTTTCTAATAGGAAGTTAGGTGTGTAGGGTTGAACATTATCTTTCTCTTGTCATCAGGGTGCCATTTAGTGGCTTTCTAGAAAACTACTATAATTGTCGGAATGCACTAATTGCCCAGAGTGGAGCCAGTGGCTTCCTGGGGATTCAGTACAGCTCTCTCAAGACTGAGAGCATCTGATGCCCCGCCAGGTCTCAGCAGTGTACAAAGGGAGAGACGTGGATTCCTCAATGGCATAGAGAACTAGTCCCAACTCGAAATGTTACAGGTTTTTTAGGTTCCCACTCTGTACCCTGGGCCATCTCTAAACTGACCTACTAGACAGAGCCAGCCGTGTGGGACAGATGGTAACTCTAGTACCTGCTGCTGAATATTGACTGAGCACCTGCTCTGTTCCTGCTGCTGTGCTGATAACTCAGAGGACAGCCCCTTCCACAGAGACTTGGCCCACAGACAACAGTCCTGGTTCTGACTTCTGACGGCTCTGGGCACTTTGGTGGCCTTTTCTTATTTAGGTATGTCTCAAGGTTAAAATATGCAAATCAGACCCAAGTTTATCTCCTCCTCCCGATATATCTTAGCATTTGGCTTGACATTGTAGGTCTGCGTGTGTGTTTATTTCAGATGTCATCTGCTATTTGCTTAGTTTTTCCCATGAGTCAGACACTGTTCTAAGAAACGGGTATGTAGGAACGAATTTAACCCGCATAAGAACTCTGTATTATTATACTCATTTAAAGACGAGGAACTAAGGCATACCAGCGGTTAAATAATTGGTCCAGTTGTTTGGAGTTAGTAATAAATGAGGGGGCTATGTACGAAAGCAGGCATTCCAACTCGAGTCCACATTCAGCTGATGCTAATACTAATGAAACAGAGAAAGGACGAAGCGATGACTGGTCATGAGCCAAGCCGCTTTTTTCAGTGAAAAACACTCTGTTTTGTGGTCTCAGAGTCTTTAAAATGTTTGCTGATTAGTGACAAGCAGTATCAAGTGAAAGAACAAGAATGGCTCATTGTAAACCATCCTGATGACTAGGAAAATAGCCCACAGATGTCAGCACAGTCATCTTCACCCACAGGGCCCGAGTTGTCATTCCTCTCACCTCTGTCCGAAATTTTAGCCGCAGAGTTAGTGGGGAAGATGAGGAGGCCAGCACTGGCCAGAGCTGCCGCTGTCCTGAGCTGTCGGAGCAAAGGGCACCGCTGAGTTTTGTTCTGTGGTCCTTTGACACAGGAACCAGATTTCAGAACGAAATAAAGAAGAGCTGGAAGGCAGCCCTCCACTATTTCAGCAGCAGGGACCTCTACTTGGTGGTATTATGCAGCTTATGTATTTTTGCCTTTATTCATCTTATTTTCTACCAAAAACCTATAGTTAATGTTATAACCTTTAAAGTGATAAATGGCAGAAAAACATAAGTAATAATTTTCTGTGACAGCTGCCAAAGGATTGAACAGGCTACAAAAGTTAATAATAGGAATGCACTCGCACACGTGAGCTGTTGTACCAGAAGGGATAAAGTTTGAATGGGCCCCGTCAGAGGTGAGGAGATCCCTTTGACAGGAGATAATGAATCAAACGACCTCTAGAAGAGGAGAGAGGAGAGAAGATGTAAGCCTCTGCTGGGGAGTCAGTCGGGGGCCCTGCTCCTCAAATGTGGTCCATGACCTGGCAGACAGGTACCTCCTTGGAGCTTCTTGGAAATAGCCCATGTCTGGCCACAAGAATCACATGAGGAGCATGTAAGTATCTGGCCGGGCTCAAACCTGGGGCTTCTTATCTATTAGTGCTGGATCAGAGGTGGCTTTGGGAATCCCAGGCAGGCTGATCTTTCAGAGCCCTTATGAGCTGGACATTCTGAGGTTGCTCCCACCCCCACGGCGGACCATTCACTGTGCGGTCGGTCACTCGCTCCTGGCACCACCGATGTTAGACTCCTGCCAGCCTGGCTGCCAGGGCACCTGTCACTTTGGGACACATTTGACCCTCATCTCTCTGGCATTCCAGCCTCTACTTTCCTCCCAGCACTCAGAGAATCTTCTCAGTCTTTCCTGCCTCTCCATCTTTGCAGCTTCCCACACCTGGGTCCGCTGCCGAGTTCCTTTCAAGCTTTACTTCCACCTCCTTCCCATGTGAAGCCTGCTGGAGCAGGAGGAGACACAACCTGGTGCCCCAGCATGTGCAGTGGGTCAGGGGAGTCCCTGCCTAGTTCATGATACTGGAAGGGGCCACTCTGCTGACCACTAGGGTCCTCCCGGGCACATGGGAACACAGGTGCTGCCCCCAGAGTGCAGCACGGCTGACCTTCCTCCTCTCGTATTATGCCACGTGACTGCTCTTGCCTCCCGCCTTGAGCTCTGACTAATCCATCTTCCTACTATACCTGACGATCTTTCTAGAACCCAGGGGAAATGAACTAGACGTATGTGAGCACCTGTTCTGGGTTAAGGCCTTTGATTTATAGTCCTATTTAGCTTCACCACCACACCAAGAGAAAGTTGATTCCAGAGAAGAAAATCAAGGTCTAGATTAAGGATTAAGTAACATAGTCGACGATGTTCAGTGAGAAAGAGGTAGAGCTGTGACCTCAGAGCTCTCCAATGCAAATGTCTATCTTTACTCGTCTGTCCCACATACCTGCTTAGACATTCCCAACTGGCAGCTGGGTGGCCAATGACCTGCCATTTCTTGTCAGTCCGGCTCTACAGATTTGAAGAATCTTGTGTAACAAGATGGAATTGTTTTTGTGGGCCAGAATTCAGAGATTTGTGAAAGATGGAGCGACGTGGTGGGGCTGTAAGGTCACGTCACAGGGCACAGGATTCAGAAAGCTGCAGAGCATGTCGGAGCAGCTCTGCTGGGAGAGGAGGGGTGGCATGGCTAGAGAGTGGAAGGCTGGCAGGTGGCCACGTCCCCCTTGGAGTTTATCACCTATTTCACCCCCTGTATTGGAAGTGCCAGTAGGACAATGATGTTGTCTGTCTGGTGCACGGCTATCCCTATAGCACGAGAACAGGAGCTGAAACCTGGTAGGTGTGCAGTAAATGAATCTCTGTGGCTGCCTCTTGCCCCTTAGCCACACAAATATTCAACAGAACTCCAGAAGTTATGATATGCTGTGTGCAACTGAGTTTCTCGGAAAAGTTCATGAGAGATGGGGCCTTGCTCCCAGGTCAGCTGTGTGTTAGACTAGGATGCACAGTTAGAGACAGAGGGAACCCTAAGGAACCTGGACATGTGTTCTGATTGTGGTTTGTGTCTTTAGTAGCCCTTACTTGTGCGCTGGAGGATATGCAGAAAGTTTGTCTCATTCTCAGAGGGCAGGAAATCCCCAGGTGACAAGTGCTCGGGGAACAAACACCTTCTTCCTGTCTCCTGAACACCACCCAGGATCGCTCCCTGCCGTTCTCACTGGACCCGTAGCAATGTCAGAATGGAGACTGGACTGTATTTCCTCGCAGCCTCTAGACTTCAGCCTTCCTGCGCCCCCACTGGTATCCGTTCTCCAGACTGCTAGTTTGGCCCAGTTTTTGCCTAACTCTTGTACTCTTATTCATATTGTCCCTAGTGATCCAGGATATTTTGAGCCTAAAGAATTCAGGATTCAAACAAAGACCCCCATTCTTCTCTGGCTTTTACCTGGCCCTACCCCGCCTGCCTGATGGCCCATTGGCCCAGTGTCTCTCTGGGCATGAACTGGTATCACAAAGCACCCCACGGGCTCAGGGGCACAGGCCTCAGGTCTCCGCTCACCTCCGCTCCTCTCACGCCACGATCATGGCTGTATCAAGCCCCTTTCCAGGCCTCAGAGCCGCCTACGACTGGTGCTCCCCTCCCATGCCCTTCACGTTTCCCGTGCACACATGGGTGTGCTCCTAACCGTGCATATTTACACTTGCAGAGAGGTACAATACCCTTCGAAGAATGCCAAAGAGTACCCTTTGACACATACACAGACTAATAAACTGTGGTACATGTATGCCAGAAAAGACAGAGATTTTTCATCCTTTGTTACAACTTGGATAGATTTAAATATCACAGAATGGACAGACAGGCATCACGTGTCCTCAATGCTAATTTGAAATTGTAGACAACGTGCTCACTTGAGGGAGAAACTCAATTGCATACAGAAGGAGTGAAGGGAGCCTAGGGGTTCCTCCCCAGCGGGGACAGTGTGAAGTGTACGGCACCAGTCCTGTGTGAGGGGCACGGCCGCCACTTAGACTTTGCCTCACTAATGCAAGTGACCTGGCCTAATTGTATGTACCCTCAGATTACTAGGAGATTTTTAGAGACGTGGCTGACCAAGGAGAAGTGTGTCCCTCTAATCTTGAACGCCCTGCAGGGGGGCAGTGGTTTCCACGTAACTTGCCTCTAGCTAGGGATCCTGCAGCAGACGTGAAAGCGCTGATGTTCCTCAGTTGTGCCGCTGCATAATTTTTGTGCTATGCTCTTTTCTTCTGAACCAGAAATTCCACTTTGATTTAAATTCAGTGAGACCTAAGTAAAAACAAAACAGGCTCGAGAGATACAGAGACACATTCCAGAGCAGCCTGGAAACAGTCCCTGACTGTGTCTGAGAAAGGAGAAGTTACCTTCTTTCATTACCCTTTTTTCCTCTTACATCCTCAAGTAGCTTTAGCAGCGATGAGATCAGGTGTAGATGATAATGACTATGGGTCATTATTACGGATATTGCGATGAGCCTGGTTCTATTCTTGATGTGTTAAGTAACGTCTAGCAATTAAGAGATTCAAATGAGATCTCAAGTGTACAGCATCGGGGACTAAGAAAAACATCCCATACAGGAAAGCATGAGGAGCAAGTAGGTTTGGAAACCGGAGGCCTTCTCAGCTGTGCGTGCCGAGGAGCTGTGGGGATCCACCTGTGTGTGAGACCCAGGAAGGGGACAATGTGCCGATGGTCTTGGTGGGGTAACTGCAGAGTGCTCTGAACGGGACAGGCATGGGGGCTCGAGGCTTCCACCTGCATGGTTCTTTATCTCTGGGCATCCTCTGACCGCCGCGAAGTGTTCTGTCTTCCCAGCCCACTTTCCTTTCCGCACCGCGCCCTCCCTCATGCCATGTCTGCTGGCTCCATTCCTTACTCCCTTCCGTAAAACACGGCTGTTCTTCCTGCTTCCATTCTCAGCCTTCCGTTCTTTCGTTCTTTTTGTTCTACACCTTTCCTCGAACACCTGGTTCACTACCAAGAGGCCAACTAGCCCTCGGAGCGGCTAACTCTCAAGTCTCCATTGATTTCCTCGCCTAATCCCTCTTTCTGGACACACACGGCCTGCTCGCTTTCCTGCTTCCTTCCACATGTGTATCACTTAAAGCTCAGGATGCTTCCAGTTGAACTCTACCCAAAGTAGTTCTTTTATGGAAAGTCTCTATTTTCTAGACAAGCACCACTATTCTCCCAAATCTCAGCAGCTCCCCCTCAATATCTAATCAGTCTTCAGGTGAGAATGTGCCTCTGGCCTTCACAATTCCCTCATCCTCATCCTCATTCCCCTATTTCTTTGCATGCTGCCACTACCTGAATTCATGCTCTTATTACCCTTCCTTTGGACTCTGGAAAAAGCCTCCTAATTGATCTCCTTGCCTTTCATCCTTTTATCCTAAGATCCTCTGTCAAATGTACTTTCCTGAATATGATGGGAATTGCTCCATTCCCTTACTCAAACCCTTACATCTCTTCCTTGTTTGTTGACTAAAGAACAACAGACATGCTTATTCACTGAACAAGTATTAATTGAACACCTACTATGTGCCATGCGTTCACTCAGTGCTAGCGATTCAGCAGTGAACCCGACAGAAAAGATTCCCATTTCCATGGCATTTGCCTCCTTGTGAGAAGATAGTGAACAAGTAAACAAATGCACAAGATAATTCCGTGCTGTGAAGGAAATGACAAGTAGTGATGGGCAACAGAGTAAGAAGCTAAGGAGAGGTGGCCTGGTTTAGCCGACTGGCCTGGGTAGAGCTCTCACAAGGAACAATTTCAGAGAGCTGAATGGTGAGAAGGCCAAGCAGAGATCTGGGAAGAGCTTTTGAAGGACAGAGAAGAGCAGGTGTCAGTGCCCTGAGAAGGGAACGACACTCCCCGTTCCGTGTGCCCCTGTGCCTGTGGTGTCCCCCTCCCCCGGCCTGGTCCTCAGTACAGTCTCATGCAGCCCCTCCACCAGGACTTGGTTCCAGCCAAATTATTCTGCTTGTTTGCTTATTATTCAAATATAGCTTTGCATTTCTGCCCTCACGTTCTCCTCAGTTTCTTCCTTTCCTATTGAAATCCTCCTCTTCTCCACCTGTGACTATTAAAATCCGGCAAAGTGCAGTTCACAGGCCACCCCGTGTGTCAAAGCGTCACTGATCACTCCCAGCAGAAGGTCTGCCCTTTCCTCACTGAAGTCAGAAAGCACACACTGGTGCTTCTCGTGCCATGTCCAGTTTTATAGCTGTCTGCATTCCTGGAAAACATCATAAAATTTGACATACGTGAGCCTAATCGGAACTTTCTCATGGAGACTGTGTCACCCTGATAGTCATACTCTCAGCAAAGAATCTCATTATTAGTGTAGATGGATGAATATTCCGAAACAATAAATTTAAGGAGCTCTGTCTAGTACATCTATATTCTACCTCAGAACCATTCGATCTTTATTTTTAAGCTATGGGACCTTGCCCCTCCCCAGTAATATACAACTATATTTTCCACTGTATCAAGCACAGAAGCAGAGCAGGTCTGGTTGAATCTGATAAAGGAGACACAGGCATTTCCCCCACTCAACCTCCTTGCCTTTCCTGAACATTAGCTCTCCCACCTCCACCCTCATTCTCACCCTTTCATCTTGAGTACCTCATTGAACCCTAGGGTTCAGGTCTAGGATCAATAAACACAACCCTACCCCACAAAAAGCATACATAAATCAATTAAATTAATCACCATTTATTTCTTTAGAAGAACTCTAATGGAGGCTTGGAAGATAGCAAGGACCTTGGGAGCATGTAGCCATTGCTACAGGGTTTATAGAAAAGAGTGAGCCAGAGTATTCGGAAGTCAGAGGTTCTGAGTTCCTATTTGGACCCACCTTGGTTTAGCATTACTTTCCTTTGAGTCTCAACTTAGATTTCTAATCTAATTTCATTTCTTCCTGGAAATCACTCTGAGCCCTGGGTTAGATCCCTCTTTAGGGTCTATACATCACCCCACATGTTCCCAGACACAGCTCCCCATTGTTGCTGCTGGTGCCACTGTAATTGGAGCCGTGGCTTCTCCACTGTCCCGTGGAGAGGTGGAGCCCGTCTTATTCACCCTAGGACTCCCAGGGCCAAGGGCGCACGGTTGGGGCAGGTGTTCTGCTGTATGTTCAATGACTGGATGGATGAAAGTAGGTGAAGGCAGCAGAAGGCAGGGCATGGGGCTTTACCTGCCTGAATCCCCCTGCAGCCTCCTGATGGCAAGTGAGCCATTTGCTGTAGTGCTATGAGGAATGTGGCTGAGCACCTTAAACATGGGTCATTATCAAAGTTTTGAGACACACGAAATTCAGGAAACATAAAATCCGCACAGATGGAAAAGAATGAAGCCCTCCCAGCAACACTGATAAGCTGAGCAAGTTGAAACTTGTACAGGTGAATCAGAAAGGGTGCGGTTGACACTGTTTCTTAGAAATAAAATAATGGATCATAACACAGTCTGTCTCAAAACTTTCATAGTGACCCCATGCATTGTGGTCCTTCCATACCTGTTTTGCTTTCCTTCTAAATTGCCAAGTCTATGGGAGAGTCCAACTACCACTTATATCTGTCCTAAAGGAGACATTCCCTGCTTGCTGCCTGAGGTCCATTCATCTTAACAGTCACTCTTGGCAAGGACACACTGAGAGTGTGTGGGTGGGCTGAGCGCGCTCCCCCTCCTCGGCGATCCGTCCTGGGTGGGCTGAGCACGCTCCCCCTCCTCGGGATGCGTCCCGGGTGGGCTGAGCGCGCTCCCCCTCCTCGGGATGCGTCCCGGGTGGGCTGAGCGCGCTCCCCCTCCTCGGGATGCGTCCTGGGTGGGCTGAGCGGAGGGGGATGCGTCCCGGGTGGGCTGAGCGCGCTCCCCCTCCTCGGGGACGCGTCCTGGGTGGGCTGAGCGTGCTCCCCCTCCTCGGGGACGCGTCCTGGGTGGGCTGAGCGCGCTCCCCCTCCTCGGGATGCGTCCCGGGTGGGCTGAGCGCGCTCCCCTTCCTCGGGATGCGTCCCGGGTGGGCTGAGCGCGCTCCCCCTCCTCGGGGACGCGTCCTGGGTGGGCTAAGCGCGCTCCCCCTGCACTGCCAAGGTGCCGGCGGGGCCCTGAGGGGAGGACTCAGCATGGAAAGGATGAGCAAGTTTCAGCCCCACTGGTTCTAGTCTACTCGTTGGCCATCTAGCTGGAGGACTTCGGAGATGCTACTTACCCTCTCTAGGCCTCAGTTTCTTCTTCGTAGACAGACACAATGACACTGCACTGGTGAGTATACATATAACGCACTGGAAAAGGCATTTCACCCACAGGCCCCCGCGGATTAGTCATTGCCACCGTCGTCATTGCTCCATAGGCCACAGCAGTGCACACGTGTGAGGCCTGGACTGCTGTGGCAACCTTGCCCGGAAGGGAATCCACCCGGTGGTGAACCCAGCACAGAGGAAAACAGCCTGAGATGGGGACAACGGACCCAGGGACACAATTTGAATCTCTGGATTAAACTACGCCTGAAGCCAACGCCATCCCCTGATTTTTGGTCTGCAAGCTCGTGAATCCCTTTCTGTGCAAGCTGCTTTGAACTGTATTTGCTAATTTCTGGAGTGAAACGTCCTCACTGTCTCACTGTTCTTTGGTGACAAAGGAACAAACAACTTGTTGAGTGCGTATCACATGCCAGCACACTTATCTGCCTCTCTGTCAGTCAGTTCTGCATGTGCTTATCATTTTATCCTCATTAGGGCCTTCTAAGATAGATGGCAGTGATAGTAATTATCCCCTGCGCGTGAATGTGGAAGCCAAAGCTTGGAAGGACTAAGTGATTTCTGACTATAACTAGCCCTAGTTTTAGAGCTAGTCAGGGGTGGATTTGAACCCTCGACCCTCTGACATCTCAACCTTTGTTCTTTCCACCATACCCTTTAGTCTCTTGCTGGAAAGAGGAACAACTGAGGCCCCAAAGGGTAACTGCTCCATATTGGGTGCTTTTAAACCCTGGAGTGAAATTTAGTCCTTCCTGATTTCAATACTGCGTCAGTATCACATAATAAAAATCTATCCCAGCAACAAGTGCTGATTAGCAACCAAATGTTTAGAGAATCAATAATCTAATTTTAAAAGAGATTTAATGCCACACTTAAATTTTAAGGCTGTACATCTTATTTTCTTAGAGCTACTTTAATCCAGCTGAACATTAAAAATAGAAAAGATGGTGAAACGGGTGTGTAGAGGCGATTACTTTTTCTTTTTCCCTTCCCTACTTTTTCACCACAGGCTCTAGATGGGTAGCAATCCTAATTAGGAAATCATTTCCTTTCAATTAATTGTAGATGGTCATAGTCACACTAAAGGCTGTCATCCACAGCTCAATATTAGAACCTTGGGTCAAAATTTTATGTTGTCAAATGTTCCTGTGGTGAATTGCGATTGTCCTGTTTTTTAATAGTAATTTTCCTCCTGGCTTTCTGTAGAATTAACCTCTAATGTACCCACTCATAAACTGTGGGCAAGATATTTTAATTGTGAGGGAAATTATGTAGATTCTGGGCTGTTTCTGCTATTTGCCCTGGAGATGAGTTCTCCACGTAATGGTGCAGGCCCTGCCATGGTCTCAAGGCTGTCCCGCCCGCACCGTGGACTGAAGGTTCCTGGTGGTAAGGAGAGAAGCTGTGCTAATTCCAGCCCTTTCCTGAAAGGTCTCTGGAACTTCTCCCCTTGCTGAACTGCGTCCATTATTCCTGATGTCACGTGTAATGTTCATTTTTGCAAAAGCACAACTTGCAGAACACTCATTCATCATTGGTACAAATTCTTTTGCCCATGATGTCGCTAGTGAAGAAAATATTACCACTTAAAAATGGCTTTCTGAAATGCAAACATCATAAACAAATACAGAAATAATTTTTTAAGTAGTGACTTTTAAAAAGGAGTATTGAAAGATGCGTCTTTTCATGGATGTACAATTATTTTCCTTGTAGCATGCCCTTTTCTGGTTGCATTTAATATTAATTTTGTCTATCTGTATAGTTTAAAAGAATTGATTTTGTATGAAAAGGCAATGGGAGAAGAATAACTCTGTCCCTGAAGTCTCTCTGGAGTATTTATTTGGAGATAAATTAGATTATACTTTTAGCAAGCATTTAATGTATACTTTTATGCCATAATCAGAATTTTTAACTAGTCTAGCATAAACCAGTGAAGCTTTATCAGGCAGAATTTATCCAAACTTGTTGGAGTGGGTGTGTGGGATACTTTATGCCATTTTTGTACTTAGAATTTAGAACAAAGAATGTTACTTTCCATTGAAGCTCAGGAAGAGGAAGACCTCTCATGTGAGGAATCTGGGTCTCTTCTACTTTGTGGGTTACACCTGGGGGACTGTGCCCTGGCTGAAACATTATGTTTAGGATACAATTCTAAAGCAAATGCAAAATTGTGTGTGTCTGTGATGTTTGTTCCCTGAAAGCCAGCCTACTGCGCACACTGTTCAGAAAGCTCTATGGATGATACCTTAGAAAAGGTAACCAAAGTTAAATTTGCTGAGTCACACACTGTGCACTCTGTAAGCTTTACGTCTCCAGGTCAGCTTCTCTCTCTGCTACATACCTCAATTTCCATGTGTTCTCATGCCTCGTACCAAGGAGGGGGGCAGGTGGGGTAGTCAGATGGTCTTTACCTGGCTGGGGGATTGGTCGATGCTCTCTGACTTCCTTGGATGTTTCTCCATCTCCACTCTGACTTTGTCTGTAGAGCAGGGACAGGGGGTGGGCAGAGCGGTTTATTCCCTCCCTCTGCCAGGCAAATGTCACAAAGAATTCCTAACATTATTTCGTCAGTTCTTCTACATTCAAGTAATACAATCTACTAGCCACAATCCAAAGTGTGAGAGGTGTCTGTAGTCTGGCGAGCTTGTTCTGCCAGCATGGAGACATTTCCAGCCTTTGGGGAGCTATACCTGTCTACCCTATCAGTTGCTGACGGATTCCCAAGGATCCTCTCATTCAAATTCTTTTTATTTTCCCTTTTTTTAAAAAATTAATTCATAGCTGTGTACATTAGTGCAATCATGGGGTACAGTGTGTGGGCTTCATATACAATCTGAAATATTTTCATCCAACTGTTCGACATAACCTCCATGAGATTTTCTCGTTTATTATGTGAAAACATTTGTGTTCTGCATTTAGTAGGTTTCACCTGTCCCTTCCAAGATGCACCATAAGTGTGATCCCACCCTTTACCCTCTCTCAACCCACCCTCCCCCGCCCTCTTCTCTCCCTTACCCCTTTTCCCATATTCCTGTGTTATAATTGGGTTCAAATTCTTTTAACTCCTTCCTGCCGGTGTCCCAAGTGTCTGCTCTCCTATTACATTCTTTGTACTCCTCTTCGACACCAGATAGGGGAGGATCAGGCCATCAGGGGGTCTGACCTGAGCCTGAAATACCTTTCTAAAAATCATATTTTCACACGATGAAAGATACACCTTCACAGACTTTTCTTCAGCCACTCCCAGGCTGCTTTAGTCGGGGCGTATATATCTCTCTGTACGTGTCCAATTAGCAGTAAATATCTTCACATGTTTCTGCTTCTCTCCTGTGAGTGTTTCCATCTATTTTAATTTGTGACTGTCCCATTTTTTTGGCTGTGTATTTTATTCTCTCCATTAGATTTCACATTCCTAAAAGGAAGGGGCCATATCTTCAATTCCATTTTAATTCTCTAAATCCTCAACAAACAGAGCCTAATGGGTGTCTCTGCGCTGCCTGATTCGCCTTAACAAATAGCTCGGATGTTGCTGGTGCCCTGGGCTTTTCACCGGAAGCTTGTTGTGTGGAGGTGCCCCTTTGACCTTGAGCAAAGCTCTAAATCCTACTCAGCTGTGTGTTTTCCTTTCCTTATAAAAATGCTGGTGCTGAGGCGTCGTGGCCCAAAACAAACTCAGGGATCAAACCACAAATCTGACCCCTCTGTCAATACGGAGAACCAAGGAGCTGCGAGTCCCACCTGGACACTGGTTTCTAGCTCTGGGAAGTCGTGTGTAATGAGTAGTTCTGCTGACATAGAGTCACCCACCTTCCTCCTCTGAGAAGAGGACAGTTTGCCTGACAGGCTTAGGAAGATTTGTGTTGCTGTTGTCATTTCTTTCTTGTATTTTAAAAAATGAAAACAAAGCTATCTTCAGAATAATACAGTCGGAATAGCCCTAGACTTATGAATGAGCATGATGAACACAGAGAAAATTGTGGGCAACTAAGGCTGAAATAGCGCCCCTGTCTTTCAAGGTACCGCAATGCCTTTCCCAGACTCTTTTCTTCATTGGGTTCAGAGTTTTTGAGGATATTTAGACATTTGGTCATCTTAGCTTTCATGTTTTTTTATCTGTTACTTGTTGAGAAATCTATTTGCTTGGTTAGTATTGAGTCTTTTTATGCAAGGGTATTTTCAGGGAGGATGTGAATGATCTCGTGGAGGATAATGTTTCAAAAACACCTAAACTGACTTCAGATAAATTGGTAAACAGAAAGAGCAAAAATTAAGCCTAGGTCTGGAGAAACTGGCATTCAAAGGTTGGTACAGGCTTGGTGCCTGTGGCTCAAGCGCCTAAGGTGCCAGACACATATACCTGAGTTGGCAGGTTTGAATCCAGCCCGGACCCGCCAAACAACAGTAACGGCTGCAACCAAAAAATAGCCAGGAGTTGTGGCTGGTGCCTGTAGTCCCAGCTACTTGGGAGCGGAGGCAAGAGACTCACTTGGGCCCAGGAGTTAGAGGTTGCTGTGAGCTGTGATGCCACAGCACTCTACCCAGGGTGACAGCTTGAGGCTCTGTCTCAAGAAAAACAAAAGAAAGAAAATAAAAAACAAAGGTTGGTACAGAAATTGGAGGACATTAGCTCAGGCATTCAAAACCCCTGCATGGGTTATAGTCAGTGCCACATGATGAGGGGATAAGTCAAGATACAAATGGAACCGTGTTTGAATGATGGAGGCTGTGGGGCCAGATGCTTTCATTCTGACCGGTTATACTTTGTGACCAAAGTAGGCAATGATGGGCTTTGTTGGTTACCAGATAAATACTAAGAAAGTTGGAGATGGTGTCCCTTTCACTGTGACACTGTCTTTGGATCAGGCTCCTGAGCTTTATGGACTGTTAATCCACTGAAAAATGATGGATAACCAATGTTTAAATTTTCTGGTTTCTTAAGAAGAGTATTGCCTTCTTTCTATACCTCACTTCCAAATTTTCTTTCCATTTCAATATAGATATCTCTCCTTGCTTAAGTGTAATCTTAGTGGGAAACTCAGCATATATTTATAAGAATCAGGAGGAAATTTCGAGTTACTCTATGATATCCCAGACTAAAGAGGAGTCCTTTCATGCATAATCCTGAATCTACTTTACACCTCATGGCTTTTTTTCCCCTAATGTGCTGATAACTCTCGATCTACTTCAAATTATTATTCTTTGCTTCCATGCTTTGGCATGGAAACCCATGCTTGTGATTGTTTTAATGCACCAAATATTTGAAATCATGCTGAGAATCTTTACAATTTAATAAATGGAGAAGTATAATGTACTTGCCTTCTACCTATAGATATCCAGGTCTGTTGCAAAAAGTAAATTAATTCATCTCCAAGGCTCAAGGCTTCCCAACTGTTTCAAAGTCGTACCCTCATATGCATCAATGTGAATATGTATGCATACATACAGGGCTTAAGAAACAGAGTCCCCTGAGCTTCCCTGCAACTGGGATCAGTGACTAGTGAAATGCAGCTGGGAATTCTTTTCAACTCATAATGTGCTCCACTGCAAGCTTCGCCCATCATATGCTGCCTGTTTAAAAGCACTTATTCAGCTCCTAGGGAATATATCAACTCCTGCAGGGTGTTGTGGTGAAAGAAGGGACGGTCCTCCCTGCTGAGGTCTGGAGGGCATGAGCCATTCTCTCTCAAAGGAGGAGAGAGAGCAGAGATAGAGGAGTTGAGCATTTCCTTCATTTTTCCCTTGTCTACCCTCTCGCAGTAGCTAAAATCAATACGAAAAGTTGGTTGAGAAGGGAGGGAGGTGGTTTTGATTATGGGGTTAAAGTCTTCCCAAATTGTTTCTATTGCCTTCCCATTGCAAAGAGAAGATTCAACCAAGAAAGGACAGTTAAGTGATTCTGAAAAGTTTCCTTTTAAAGAAAAAACTTCCAAAGACAGTGAGAGTTCAATAAACCTTACGCTCAAATTGAAACACAAAACTTAAGGCTTTTGCTAATTTCTGTCTTCAGGAAGGCAAGATGTTCTCAATCTAGCAAAAGATTCACCCACAAAATCTTTCCTCCATTACACATTTGGTTTAATCATAAAAATATATGTCAGAAAAGGTTTCTGAATGTTAATTTTTGTTCTGGATGCTATGGCTTCTATCTGCCCAGGTCCCTCTTCTGACCAGGCCTGGAGACATTGATCAGGAATATATTCATCAGCTTTCCAAGGGACAGCAGCCAATTTGGGCAGAGTGCATGTGTACATAAACATAAAATTTAAGTATTATTGTCAGCACTAAAGTTCGAAAGGATTAGAAACTAGCTCCATGCCCTGTCATGCCTTGCAATTGCTCTGTTGATGCATAAACTTTTGATGGAGGGAAATAGGTCCTCTGCCAATAATTCTGAACGTTAATTTTAAGTGCTCTCCCATAGATTTATTTAACTTCTGAAAATATCATGCTTCAAATTAATAGTCCATGTGTTTGAATAGGAGGGATGCAAATTCTATTTCTCAGAGACGGAAGGTCACCTGTCTAGGTTATCCTGGGAAGGAGGAAGGGTATAAGCAGAAGTCATTGTCGATGTTCATCCTCCCAGAAACAGAAATACAAGTGCACAGATCAAGGCAAGTGACAACACTTTTTAAAACATAAAACAATCAGTGTTTCCCAGAGGTTGGCAGGGTAGGAGCGTTAAGTCGGTGGCACAAAAAACTTTTATGGCAATGAAATTACTGCATATGACACTACTATAATGATGCATCCATGTCATTATGCCTTTCCCCAAACCTATAAAGTGTACAGGGCCAAAGAGTGAACCTTACTGTGGACTATGGACTTTGGACAATTACGCTGTGTCAGTGTAGGTTCATCAGTTGTAACAAATGTACTCCTCTGGCGGTGAATGTTAATAGTGAGGGAGGCTCTGCTTGTGTGGGAATGGGGTGTGTATGGGAAATCTCCTAGCCTCTTCTATTTTTCTATGAACCTAAAACTTCTCTAAAAAACCCAAAAGCTATTAATAATTTTTCTTAAAAAGTAAGATGTTTGAGAGCATGACTTTTTAAATCCTGATTTAGCAGTAATTCTTGATGACAAAATGATTCTAAATTATTTTATTTAACAAATATTTATTTAGTAAAAATTACTAGGCAGATTCTGTGATAGATGTTAGGTATACAGCAGTGAGTATAGACCAGTGCTTGCCCTTTAGGGAACCTAGAGTCTTGTGTGAGAGGGCAATAGCACAACAGTTGACTGCAATAGGAAATGGTAAGGGTTACTCTACCAGTTAATAAGGGATACTTGGGAGTGGGATGGAAATCCAGTCCCATCTTGTATGGGGAAGGGGTTGGAGAATACTCTTTAATAGGGCACAGCAGCTCACAACTATAATCCTTGCACTTTGGGAGGCTGAGGCAGGATTGCTTGAGGCCAGAAATTTAAGACTGGGCATAAGCAAGACCCCTGTCTCTACAAAAACTGGAAAAACTATCTGGATGTGGTGGCACCTATAGTCCTACCTACTCAGGAGGCTGAGGCGGGAGGATCATTTCAGCCCAGGAGTTTGAGATTACAATGAGCTATGATGATGCCACTCTACTCCACCCAGGCGACAGAGAGAAACCATGTCTCCCACAAGCAAACAAACAGGAAGAGAATACTCTCTGGAAGAACACATGTGTAGGCTGATACCAGAAAGATGGGAAAGATCAGGAGTTAGGCAAGGAGCGGAAAGTTGGGGAGTGTGGGAGCTTTTCGGGAAGTCAGCAGTTCAGTCCTGTGTGATGAGCAGTGGAGGAAGGGCAGGTTTCCATTAACTAGAGCAGCCAAGCTCCAATCACCATCTTTGCATACATTTTTGGATGTAGGAATGATCAATAATTATTATTCACACAGAACATGCAGAAGGACCTGGTACTAGAGGTACCCAGGAGGCAGGAACACTAGGGGGTCATTTTGTCCTGGGAAGGGATTTCATGTACAAATATTGCTGTGACGGTTTCCAACAACTGGCAACAGTAACCAGGAACATTAATTTTTAATTTATTTTTAACTAAATGATATACATTCATATCATTTAAAAATTAAAAATTAAGAGAGGGAAGAGGGGGTCACGGTGTGTGACACACCTTCTCAGGGTGGGACACAATTATAAGACGGACTTTACCTAACAAATGCAATCCATGTGACCTGGTTCTTTGTTCCCTCAATGAATCCCAAACAATGAAAAAAAAAAATTAGGCAAAGGAGAACACGTTACATGTGTCATACTTTACTTCCAGAACAATATATTTTGAAGATTATCCAAAACCACCAGGTTAAACAGTTCCCTATTTTTTGATGTTTCATATTGTTCTACATGTATTTTATGGATATTGCATATAGGAGGACTATTATATAGAGACTTTTTGATCTTACAAATAGTCCTGCAGCAGTAACCTTGTATATCTCTGTAGGTTAAATTTCTAGCAGGTGAATTTCTGGATCAAATGGTTTGTGCATTGTCATTTTGTTAGATATCGACAAATTGTCTTCCACAGAGGTTATGTCAATTTAGACTCTCATTAGTAATGCTATAGGAATGCATGATTTCCCATAGTCTTGATAATTTTCGCATCTTTACCAATCTAATAGATGAAAAATGATAAGTATTCTCCACTTTTAAAGAGCTCTTAATTTGTATGCCCTTTAAAGTCTGATTCAATTTGTATTGTGTTTTGACTTTTTAAAATTAATTAGAAACAAATCTTTATATATCTATTGAGAAAGAGATGATATATATGGCAAATAGTTCTCTTACACTTTTCTTACTGTGGACCCAAATATTTTTGATAACTAAATGTATTTTAGGTTACTCTCTCATATAGAAATGAGGTCCTATGTGGTATAAAAATGAAGAATGGTTTCCTACAAAATATCTTGCTTAGATTTCAAATACCCTTGCTTTTCCATATCAAGGAGAATGTGCCTTATTTTCATCATTAAATGCTTGGCTCTTATTCATCTACTTGATTTTCAAGGTCAGTGAATTAGGAATAACAGGATCATTTCATTTCCATGCTCTCTTGGGAGAGTAGAATCTCTGTGCATCTAATCCTGGGACCCAGCTCGGTGCCTGCAGCTCAAGCGGCTAAGGCACCTGAGCTGGTGGGTTCAAATCCAGCCCAGGCCCACCAAACAATGACAGCTGCAACCAAAAACTGGCTGGGTGTTGTGGCAGACACCTGTAGTCCCAGCTACTTGGGAGGCAGAGGCAGGAGAATTGCTTGAGCCCAGGAGTTGGAGGTTGCTGTGAGCTGTGATGCCACAGCAGTCTATCCAGGGTGACAGCTTGAGGCTCTGTCTCAAAAAAAAAAAAAAATCCTAGGACCTGTGAGAGCTGCTTGGAAGCCATGTCTTCCAAGTAAATGAGGTGTAGGGACAATGCTACCTGTCTTCTGCTCTAGTATCATACTCTAACTCCTAACTAGGTGACACCTGAAAACTCCAAACTACACACAAAAATCAGTCACCTTAAAATCTGCCTTTTATCAGCAAACATGAGAATTTTTCTCAGACTGGTGCATGGGAAAAAACTAATTCCTAAAGCACCAGTTTCTTTCCCCCTAAAAGGAGGAAAGAATGAAAATGTGAATTCTACCACTGCACCCCCCTCTTCTACTTAAATTCCTTTTATTATTGTTATTGCTACTTTTGACAAATTGACTTTTCGGAAGGGGCGATCCAGCCAATAAATGACCAACCAATTCAATCAGCATTTCTCATCAAATGGAATATTTAACAGATGTTCTGTGAGGATTAGGCACCAGCAAACTAACTAAACAATTAGGTAAGATTGTAGCAGCGGCGTAGAAACTGCCCAATGACATCCTTATTTCCACTCTGTAGTTAAGAATAATAATAATGATGATGATGATGAGAAATAGATGTTTCACTAACATGTATAGGTTTGAAATGTCATTGAATGTTGGGGATAGGGCAGGAAAGGAAGATTGATTCATTCATTACTTTCCTACAAAACAAGATCAGTTCTTAGAAAACTTGACTAATATTGTGCTAGGCTTTTTGTAATTTCTTCGCTCTCCCCCTCGGCAGAGCTTGTTAAGGAAAAGGATTATCTCTTCCCCACTTTGTATGCTCAATGTTCCACATGTTGCTGGGCATATCATTGGTATTTCATGTTGCTGGGCGTATCATTGGTATTAATAAGTGTTTGTGAAAGGAAAGAAGAAATTAAGTTTAAGATTGCTTCAATTACTCAGGAATATATTGACCATCCCATAACTATTTTGTCATATTATACTGCATTTAATTACATAACTGGAAAACCTATTATGAAAATGAAGTGCTCTTTTTAGAACAGAAATCACCTAAGTAAATATGCCAAGAAATGGGCATTAAGTGTAGGCGAGCAGGACCAGGCCTGTGTTGCACACCCCTCCTTCCTCATGTAGGCATCCACCTGCTTCGTCTCTTCCTCATTTCTTCGATGCTCCCCTCTGTAGAAAGCAATGGAATGAACGTGGGAGGAATGGTTTCAGAAAGAGAAAAAGACAGGGATGGAAGGAGAGATGGGCTAGGGAGAAAGAGCAAAAGAAGAGAGAGAGAAACAAGAGTAAAGATTAGTTCTACCACATGACTTTATTGGTTAAAAAAAGTTGAATATAACATTCCTGAGATTTTTCTCTAGGAATCGACACTTCACAGAGAGATCCGGGCCTTGACCTAGATGGTGGTCACCAAGCCAGGGCCACAGCACACTTCTCTTGTGGCTGCACAGTTCACTGAGCATTTATGTGTAAGACATTACACTATATTACATGAATATAAGGAATATATAGTGATGACCCCTGCCCTCAGGGATCTTATGTCTATATCTTCATCTATAATTTAAACTAGAAATTAATTTTTGGCATAAAAAATGTAACTGGCTATAAGCAAAAACACTTTTTTTTTAAATAGGATTTTTACATTTCAAGTTCCCAGGCCAGTGAGATCTGCTCACCAGAACTTTGTAACTTTCTGTTGCACAGATGCATTCCTTTGAGTATTTTTTCCTAGAAATGGTGGAAACACCTCGCAGCCATGAGGTTACTACAAAGCCTTACACTGCCTGTTTGTCCAGAGAAAGAAGGTCACAGACACCTCATTGCAGATTGTGCCTGAAGACTTGTCTAGTAGCCTTCTTCCCAGATCCCGCCTGCGCACAAGGCTGAAAGAATGACCCACCCTAATGCCCACCTCATCACATTACCGAAGTCCCTGCCCTGGCGGGGATTGACCTTTCATTTTTCATCATGCAATGCCCTGTGTGCCTGCACTCCACCCCAAACATGTAATGACACCGGCCTACTTCATATATTTTCATATTCCTTTCACCTCTAGAAAAACCCTTGACCTCATTGGTTGGAGAGGTGGATTTGAGATAGTTCATTCCTCCCACCTCCTGGTTGATGTGTCCTCCACAATAAATCTCTTCTCTTCCTAGACATTCTTCATTGTTTCAGTAGAAAATGACAACAAAGGGACCCCCCACACACACACCTGCTCCTTGCAGGTTTATTAACAAAAAGTTACAGCTATCATGGAATTTGATAAGAGGAATAGATTCTCGCTTACTCTGATTTCTACTTCAGTTAGCCTTTTTGATGTTTCCTTTTCAAAATGACATTATTCCTAAATGTCTTAACTCCCTAGAGTCAATTTATTCAGCATAAGAGCGAATAACTCATGATTCTGAAGTATTAACTGCAAGTTTTGACCAAAGTAACTCTTGATTCTTGCATTCTACATAATTATTATTAAATGTTTGCTCAGTGGCCAAATATATGTAAGATAGTTCTAGGCAAGGCAGTTAAACAGACACACCCTCTGCCTTTAAGATGTGGAAAATCTCAGTAGGGCATGAAACTTACACGAACACACATATGCATGGAATTGATGGAGCCCCTGACTATTTATAGAAATGAATTAAGAACCAACCTAGACATCTTCGGAGCCTCTGCCATAATGGCAATTAATTACCTGAAGTATAAAAAGAGGAGATAGAGACCCAGAACCAGAACCAGACTTGACCCCAAGGAAAATCTCAGAGTTAGGGTTTGGGTTAAAACAAAGGGTGGAATAGATCAAACTTCCAAGTACAATCAACTGGGCTTCTGGCCTTGTAGGTTAGTGCTGATGAAATAAGATGAGTAGATTCATGTCTGGGGGAATGGAAGAAAATGACCCCTTTCTTAAAACCTAGATTGAAATAACTTCTGATATATTTGTAGTGTATATAAATTCTGCCATTTTATGGTTAATGATAGATTTGGAAAGAGCTCCTCTTGGCACATCCTAGGAATGGACCGACTAAGGGAATCTTGGGAAATGGATGGAACCAATCACCTTGAAGTATGTCACCTATCTATCTCTTCTCACAATCTGAAGAAATTCATCATCCAAAGAACTCTAGCACCAATCTGATAGGAAACACTGATTCTGAAGTGGACCAGGCCAAAGGTCATAAATTTGTCAGTTTTTATGCTTTGATACTTATTTGCTCTTTGCTTGGTTTAGAAGGGGAAAATTTCCCTTCTGGAAAAGCAAAAATATGGGAATTCTGTTTCAGTGAACCAAAGGCCTCATTGCATGATCCTCATTTCAGTCAGTAGAGTCAAGGAACAAGATGGTGCCCAAGGTCTTTCCAGCAAAGCAGCGGGATGCCCCTGCTCAGACTCTCTCCAGAAGCCCATAGGGGCTTGGGGAGAACTAGAGGCAGAAATGCCAGATGGAAGCTCTGGAAGGTGAGGATGCTGACTTCTGGGTTTATCTGTCACCAAGTGGCCAATGCTAACCTGGTCTGGACAAGGAAAGTGAGAAAAAGCAAAAGAAAAAAAATGGAGGTAACTTAACACTTTGGTCAAGTACTTAAGACTGATGTGGTAAGGGGTGAGGGTGGGTTCCACAGAGCCCTTTTTTTTTGAGACAGAGTCTCACTTTGTTGCCCTGAGTAGAGTGCTGTGGTATCACAGCTCACAGCAACTTCAAATTCTTGGCTCAAGAGATTCTCTTGTCTCAGCCTCTCAAGTAGCTGAGACTACAGTCACCTGCCACAATGCTTAGCTATTTTTAGAGACAGTGTCTTGCTTTTGCTCAGGCTGGTGTCGAACCCTTGAGCTCAGGGCAATCCACTCGCCTCTGCCTCCAAGAGTGCTAGGATTATAGGTGTGAGCCAGGGCACCTGGCCTCCAGGGAGCTATTGTTGAGGGGAAAAGCAACATGGTTGAGGACGGGGCAGAAACTCCCCCAGGCAGTGTGTGTGCAAATCCCGTGAACAGCTGCTGTGAAGCTGGCTGAGCTGGCTCCTGCCACTTCATATTGTACGTGCCATTGTCAGTTTGGTAAGCCAGGCAGTGATGGTCACGATTTCAGGAGCCTCGTAAAGTGAAAATGCATTATAATTTCAGCTGTGTTAAGAGAAATTGAAGGTTTCAACAAAATGAAACCCTGTAACTATATATATGAAGTTCTATGTTCCCTGAAAGCAGCTTTATAGCATATAAAACCAACCTTCCTCTCTGCAATTAAACCAGACCAAGATGGATGTGTCTCATTCCTGTGTAATGGCCTTGATGCATCTTAATGGAAACACTCTAAGAAAAGCTTATCTCCAATACTGACCAATACCTTTGCACTGTCTGCAGCAGAATGGTGAAAGCACCGCCCTGAGCATTCAGCCTTGTCAGAAAAGAAGCTTCAGTGTCGAAACTTGGCTATGATGAAGAAATCAGGGTGAGCTGTGAGAACTGTGAAGACGAGGAAAACACAATTACATGGGGATCCAGCCCCTCGCCTCACAATTTCAGGAAAGTAATGTCTGATCTCTCATCAAAAGTTCTGAAGACTTTGTGACAACTCTGTTACACCATCTAAAGTGGCTGGAAGATGCACGGAATAGCCTCCAATTTCTCTTTGCTCTAAAGAAAAGTGAAAAGTGAAAGAGAACATCACTGGACTTCTCACATTGGAACTGAGCTCTTTAAATATAAAATCCAGGCTGGGCATGGTGGTTCACGCCTGGGTGAATTGCTTGCACTCAGGAGTTCAAGACCAGCCTGAGAAAGAGCAAGACCTTGTCTCTACTAAAAATTAGCCAGGCATGGCAGAGGGCCCCTGTAGTCCCAGCTACTCAGGAGCTTGAGGCAAGAGGATCACTTGGAAGTTGTTGTGAACTATGACACCACAGTGCTCTACCTGGGTGACACACACAGAAAAATAATAAGTGAAATAAAATCAGCTCGGCACCTGTAGCTCAGGGGCAAAGGCACCAGCCACATACACTGAGGCTGGTGGGTTCAAACCAGGCCCCAGCCTGCCAAACAATAAGGACAACTAATAACAAAAAAAATAGCCAGGTATTGTGGCGGATACCTGTAGTTCCAGCTAGTTGGGAGGCTGAGGAAAGAGAATCGCTTAAGCCCAAGAGTTTGAGGTTGCTGTGAGCTGTGAAGCCACAGCACTCTACTGAGGGAGAAATAGTGAGACTCTGTCTCAAAAAAAAAAAAAAAAGTAAGTGAAATAAAATAAAATCCTTTTGTAATCTCTAAAAGAAAAGAAAAGAAAATCTTTGAGCAGATTGTAAAGAAAATCCTAAGAAGTGTTCAGAGAGAAAAGAACTCCCAGGAAACGTACCGATTTGTCATCTCCTAGTGTTAACACAATACCTTCAGCGTGGAGGGAGGCCTGTATTGCATTTCCATGACAGCATCTTCCATTTCCACGAAAGTCGTGATGTTTCCAAGCTGTGCCTCCCAAGCCTGTATTCCACAAACAAACGTCAGGTCCAATTCACACACAAATGTATATAGATTCTCCTCTCCAGCCCTGTCCCCTTGGGGGCGGGGAAGGAAGGATTGATTGAAGCTCATTTCTAGTCAGTGTAGTTGGGGACAAGATGGTTCTCAAGGAACTGAAACAATCATCACACCACTTTCACCTTAAAGGAAGCTGTGAAAGTTGGGATGTGCTCTGTAGTCATTTTCATGTTCAAAACTGTTGCTTAATATCTTTAGCTTTATTTACTGAAGTGGAAAGCGGGCACTGAATTTACAGTGAAATTTAGCAGCCTGAAATGGAATTCAACCACTAAATCCATTTTCTGTTGCTCTCCTTTGCTTGGAAATACCTCTGAGTACTGTAATCTGACCAGGGTCCGGGGAAAAGCCATCTCTATTGAAACAACTGTCTCGATTATAGGACTTTAGAAACTCACACGGTTGTGGGTCAAGGGCATGGACATTCCAGCAAGTCCCTATTTGAATTGGTCTTGGTTCGAGATCTTGTCTCACAAACTACTGCCTATGCAACATTGGCCAAGTCATGTGCGTTCCTAAACCTCAGGCTTTTCATTAGTAAAATGGCAGCTGCTTAAGCATGTTGAGTGAGGAAATCCAAATAATGGTTATAAACAGTGCCTGGTGTGGGGAAAGTGCCCCATAAGCAGTGGCAGTGATTAGTAGCAGCAGTACTCTGTTTCTTAGGCCAAGGGTGTCTCAACAAAGCAGGCTAGACTGGGGCTGAAATAGCCAATGTGTCTTCCGTTTTGTTTTGTTTATTCTACTTCTAGCAGTGGAAAGGACATCAGTGAGGATTTTGAGAAAGAAACAGACCTGGTGTGTGTGTGTGTGCTTGTTTGTGTGTGTGTGTTTTCTGCATTCAACTGGTGCCCTCTTTGTTTGGCCGTGCACACACTGCCACAGTGAATAATAAAAATTCTGTCATGTTTTCACTCAACTTCTGCCTCTTGGCAGCCACAACCAAAATCACCCTGCAGCTGTCATTGACAGCAGGGATCCCCCGCCAGTTGCTAGCAGCCACCCTGCTGTGAGGGGCAGCTGCTCAAGGGTATTTCAAGCAGGAAAGTGACAGAGCCAGATGCTGTCAGGACTCCTTCAATGAGTCAGGACATTAGAAAACAGTAAGTCTTGCTCCCCAAAGGGATGAGGGCTCCTGTGTCCAGCCCGTGCCAGGCAACCAACCATATGATCTTCCTGAGAGCTTGTTAATCACAACAGTGAAAATAATGAAATATAAAGGCCTGAGTGCTTCGCAGTGGTTGGAAACCCACAAAATGACGAGGAACCACTGAAGGACAGTCACAGGGTTCCAGGCACAGGTCTGTTATGGCAGTCCTCATAGGAGTTCATAATTTTTAAATGCAATTAATGTATAACGTGAACATGTATACAACATTTTCAAATATACAACATATATTCTTTCTTTAAAGCACTCTGAATTCAATAACATATTTGGGAAATCTAAGATCCTTGAGTTGCCTCAAATTCTTCCTTTACTAGAATGAAAGAATTGTCCAGAAAAAACATTTTTTTTATTGGTTGTTTGAGAAATGTTAGTTTCTTGGACTGTTGACAGGTATTACACAAAAGGTGTTTCTAAACTGAGCTGGGTGAAATCACATTAAATATTGTGTATGATTCTTTATCTCCAGGCACCCAGACCTTTTAATATGCTGATGTGCCCATCATATGTGTAACATTTCTTAAAAATGTTTGCTCACATACGTGTGTGTGTGTGTGTGTGTAGCAATTGTAGGAATATATTTTCTCTGTAATACACTTTGGGAACTGCAGCTCCAGACCATAAACAACTTGAGACCAAGGGCAACATTTTATTTTTCTTCTAACTACTAGAACCTACCACAATACCTGGCATGAAGTGGGTGTTTAATAACATTTGCCAAATGATTTAATGAATGCTAAAGCAATTTCTCAAGTCTACTGATAAATCCTTATGCAGTACAGGGGAGAAAATAGTTTCTGGCCAGGCCAACAGAGTGGTTGTTAAGACCACTGATGCTACCTGAGGAAGAGCACACACAATAATCCTACAACCTTACAGGAAAATACAGGATAATTCACAGAAGGAAAGGGAACATGATAGGATGCAGGAAATAAAGACATAGCGAGCCACATATCTAGTAAAATAGAGAAATTATTTTATCATAAGAAATTTGATAAAGGATGTTTTGCAAGTGAGTTCTATAGACTATCACCTTTACCTGCCTGTGCACTGGTGAGCAATGACATGAGGCCTGCCTGGCCCCAAGGCAGTGTGTCACCTAGTTTGTCTTTTATTTCACTGGGAGCACACAAGGAAGGAGAAACAGGTTCAGAGGCATGACTGTCCTATTAGTCCCTAACAAATAGATTAGCTGTCAATGGGAGGAGAGGGAACCTGTGGGAATTACATTTCTGCACCTGAGAGTCTTTTATGGCCTTGACATACCACAGGACCCACCCTCCACACCGTGGCTCAGCACTGCCTTAGCCCATAGTCAGTGGGCAAACCATCTAGACCATTGCTTGCAGGCGTTGTGGATAGTGAGTGCCCCACAGAGTTGCTTTGGACATGATGGGACTCCCACATCAACTGCCAGGATGACAGTTGCCAAGCCCAGCACCTGCTTCCCTTGGAGAATTACAGGAATGCTGGTAAAGAGAGCTATGAGGACCTGTTCGTACCTGGCAGGGTAGTTGATACAACAAAATACAATTTTTCACCTGAAAATACCAGTTGGATACTTTGTGTAAGAGTGAATATTTTAAGTACTTTCCATATGTATGTGGAATAGAACAGTTGACGGCCCCAGGGACTGTAGCAAACTGGTCAACATATGGAGGTGGTCAACATCAGAGACCAGTTCTATTGTACAGATATGTACATGAGGTACATGTCCAGTCTATGAAAATTAGGTCAAATTAAGGAGGTGGTCAGTGTAGAGAGGTGGTCAGCTGTGGAGATTCCACTTACTATATTTACAGTTTTAATCCTTAGAATGACTTAGTGAGGTAGGTATTATGATCCCATTTTAAAGATACAGAAACTGAGGCACAGAAGAGGGAAGTAGTTACTTTAAGGTCACATGGCTAGTAAGTTGTGGTACAGTCTCTTTGGAGGGCTTTCTACAATTTCACTTTTAGATATCTAGCTTAGGGGAACATCAGCAATGTGTTTAAAGAAGCATGTAAGACTGTTAATTGTAGCCTTTTTTACAATAGCAAATTGGAAAGAACCTAAATGCTTATCTATAATGGCATGGCTAATTAAAAATCACCATGTTCATATAATGGAGTACCATATAGAAATTCAAAGGGATGAAATTTATAAGATGTATCTAAACATGGAGTGATCTCAGAAATATTGTTGAATGAATAAAGCAAGTTAAAGAATGATGCCTGTTGTATGGTTTTATTTATATAAAGACCAACCTAAAAAAGTAATATATGTTGAGGCCGGGTTTGGTGGCTCATGCCTGCAATCCTAGCACTCTGGGAGGCCCAGGCAGGTGGATAACTTGAGCTCCATGAGTTTGAGACTAGCTTGAGCAAAAGTGAGAACGCTTCTCTACTAAAAATAAAGAAACTGGCTCGGCGCCTGTGGCTCAACAGGCTAAGGCGCCAGCCACGTACACCTGAGCTGGCAGGTTCGAATCCAGCCGGGGCCACCAAACAACAATGACGGCTGCAACCAAAAAATGGCCGGGTGTTGTGGCGGACACCTGTAGTCCCAGCTACTTGGGAAGCAGAGGCAGGAGACTCGCTTGAGCCCAGGAATTGGAGGTTGCTGTGAGCTATGATGTCACAGCACTCTATCCAGGGTAACAGCTTGAGGTTCTGTCTCAAAAAACAAAATAAAAAAATAAAAAAATAAAGAAACTGAGGCAAGGATCGTTTGAGCCCGAGAGTTGGAGGTTGCTGTGAGCTATGATGCCATGGTACTCTACCCAGGGTCACAGCTAAAGACTGTCTCAAAAAAACAAACAAACAAACAAACAAAAAGTAATATATGTTATCTGTGCGTGAAAAGAGATACATCTTGTCAGTAAGACAAAAAGGAAGGGACACTAAAGTTGAGAGTGGTAGTCAACGGAGACATTAGCTTTAAAAATCAATGTTCCGTTCATTTTAAAAAGAATATTTTATGTATTCATTATATAATTAAAAGTCCATGAAAAGTGAAAAAAAATCAAATAATTTATTAGGCAAAATTAAAACAAAAATAAAACAAATAAAGAAAAAAAAAAAAAACCGTGAGCAGTTGTGCTCAGCCTTCCATGGCTGGGCACTTTGGATCTCCCTGACATACACATAAAAGGGCTGTTTCAAGTTTGATCTTTTCACTTATTTTCTTAAAACTTATGTTTTCATCATATATCACTCATTTTCTTAAAGCCTCAATTGTTATTATTTTATTTATCTGTGCATTTACTTATTTACTTTGTGACAGAGTCTCACTCTGTTGCCAAGGCTACAGTGCAATGGTGTCGTTATAGCTCATAGAAAACTCCAACTCCTGACCTCAAGCAATCCATCTGCCTCAGCCTCCAAAGTAGTTGGACTTACAGGTGAGTTCCACCAATGCCTGGCTAATTTTTCTATTTTCAGAAGAGACAGGGTCTCCCTCTCGCTCAGGCTGACCTTGAACTCCTGACCTCAAGGTATCCTTCCACCTTGGCCTCCCAGAGTGCTGGGATATGTTGTTTATTCTGAGAATGGGCTGGTCAGGAAGACTGGAAAATTATTTGCATCTTGCATTGAAGGCAAAGCAGGTGTTATTTGCATAAAGTCAGATAATTCAGTTACAATTTTTCAGTGTACTTTTAGATCTCTTGCGGAATACCTATAGTCAAGTCTCCTCTTCCTATGCCTGCAATTGCTGCATTTTTAAGTGCTTTTTTAGGGATTGTATGTTGCCAAAAAATACAATTACTTTTCAGTTACTTCAGAAAACTTTTAAACAAACTCTAAGAACATGTCAGAATCCGAAATAAGAATCTGCAAAGAAACTTGTTTCCATCACACCCATTCTGGCCGTGAGGCGCAAGCTTGTTGATGCCATCTTGATAGACTGCATTTCATTTGCCTTGTAAGCACCATGTAATTTATGTCTAAGGTTGAATTCTATCAGAGGAAATCTGAGCTCTGCAAGAGGTGCTGTCGGGCCTCTCTTTGTGTACGTTACCCTGGTAAGGCTGCTGATCCGTCTTCTGGATGGAGGCCAATGTTTCCTTAGATCAGCTACATGCACACAGTGGTAGGGACAGTCAAGACTTCAAATTTATCTCACAAAATTACAGTGTAACAGTGGGCATTAGTCTTTATTAGACTTTAAAATATCTAAAATGAATGTAGCCTCTCATTTTCTGTGACAGTTTTAAAACTAGACAATCACTATTTTCTCAAGGCAGATAATCACATTCTCCTTAGTTGATCTCTGGAAGTGGAAGGGGAATTCGGATTAAATGCCTACTATGTGCTATTAATACTACTTCACATTATCACATCATCTCATTTATTACCAGCTAACCTCTGCGGGGTGAATATTCTCCTTCCCATTTTCCAAGATAGGACACAGAGGTACTGAAAAATTTGGTCATATGATGTAAGTTGCATGAACAAGGTGTCATATATCAGAGCCAGAATTTGAACCCAGATCTAAGTCCTAAGTCTAGACTCTTCTCACTAAATGACCAAGAAAAATTATATTAATTTGGTTAATCTATTAAGATGGTGTTTCAGATGCTATTGAGCCATTCTGTTCAATAGAAAGTGATCACAATAGTTCACTGACTTTCTCATTCTGCACATTAGGACCAGGCAAGGGGAGACTCGTACAGGACTGTTCTGATGCTTGTGATTCTAGTAGTCATCCACCTTACTCTGTAGTAGGCTGGAAGTTAGACAAACTCCACAGAAGCCCACCCCCAAACAGCGAGTTACGTTGGTATTGAGAAAATGTGAGCCCTTCAGATGAAGCCCGGCTTCATTCTCATGCTATACTGTCAGGCTGAAGTGAAATGATTTCTCTCTGTCCCACGGGCTCATAACATCACCTGCTATTCTCATCAACTGCCTAGAGTGTGGGCTGCTTGATCTTCTTATCAGAAGAAAGCCAACACTAGTGGCAAAGAAAGTATGTGTCCTCCTTCTCTCCTTGAAGCCATAGATATCAACGGCAGGCACAGTCTTTAATAACAAACCCAAGGCCAGGCTGGCAGCACCCTCAGCTCTTATCAAGCCTGAAGCTGCTGTGTGTTGCTGGAGGAGGGAGTCGTAAAGGTTCAGAAGAAAGGGCAGAGGGTGGTGTGAGTCATTAACTACCTGTGGTTCTGCTCTGCCTGAAACCTGAAGGGTTTAGCACAAAACAGAACATCCTGCCTTTTAGGAGTTTCTGGGCACTTGAGCATTCTGACCATCTTTTATTATTTATTTATGATGTTTACTAAGTGCCTGGCCCTTTTTTAGTAAAGTATTTACTAGCTATTCAATGGTGAAGTAAAAACAATGTATAACCCCTAAAAGACATTAATAATCAAAGTACTACAAATTTGAGAATATGCTACAATTAAGCTGAAGAATGCGATTACAATGAACGATTGAAAACAATTACACTAGTGTCCAGTGTGATTGGTGATTTATTTCATTGTTTCAAAATATTCCTTAATGTTGGTTTTATATTGATTTTATAATTTAAAGAAAGCAAGAAAAAAGGAAAGCAGTTAAATTAGCCTCTAGAGGTAACTTGTTTGAGTTATATTTTTTGTGAGTCTCTGATTCTTTGATTTAGTTGGGATGAGTTTTTTTCTTTCATTTTAATTAGGAACGTAGATTCCTTGAGTATTGAAACTCAGGGTCGTTTAGATAGAAGTTGGTGGTAATAAATCTGTAAAGAAAAGAAAAATCTAGCCCCTAAAGGAAACATCTACTAATTCTTGATGTTCATTTATTATACTATCAAATCTACTAATTCTTGATGTTCACTTATTATACTGTCAAATTGTAGTTTCCACTGATGTGTGGAGAGAGAAGTAGGTACTACAAGCAAGAATTATAAAATAGGGCTATGCATTGGAGAATATCCTCATAGATTGGTATCTAAACGAATTTATGGGCTCGGCGCCTGTGGCTCAAGTCAGCGGCTAAGGCACCAGCCACATACACCTGAGCTGGCAGGTGCGAATCTAGTCTGGGCCTGCCAAACAATGACGGCTGCAACCAAAAAATAGCCGGGTGTTGTGGTGGGCGCCTGTGGTCCCAGCTACTTGGGAGGCAGAGGCAGGAGACTCGCTTGAGCCCAGGAGTTGGAAGTCGCTGTGAGCTATGAAGCCACAACACTTTACCCAGGGCAATAGCTTTAGGCTCTGTCTTAAAAAAAAAAAAAAAATGAATTTATGATTTGAGACATTGTTCTAGAAGCCATCACATAGTGTCCCAAATTTACTACAATATATTGTTTTAGCAGAGCTTTTATGCATATATGAGTTATACTGTTTAACCTGCCAGGCATAATGTGAACATTATTGGCAAAGAGATGATAAATTATTACATTGCAATACTGCACCTTCTCTCCTTTGCTGCCGTCTCTCCACCTGCGTGAATGGCAGCAGATATGGGATCATTCTCAACCTGACCAGGCTCAGTGCCCCCACATTCAGGTTATTGGTCTTTTTTTTTTTTTTTTTGCCCTTTAATTATCAAGTAAAATTCTCAACATTTTGAGATTTATATATATATATATATTTTTTGTAGTTTTTGGCCGGGGCTGGGCTTGAACTCCACCTCTGGCACATGGGGCCGGCGCCCTACTCCTTTGAGCCACAGGCGCCACCCTTTGTATATATTTTTTTGTATTAATGAAAGAATTAAATACACTATTGCCACCAACTCATTTGACCAATTTCTCCTCGTGAACTTGCAACAATTTCTGATTATCAATCACCTTCAAACATGACATGAATAATATCCAATTTAGTAGGTCTTCAGAAATGTTTTATGCAGTATCAGACATCACTTAGAATGATTTTTTTCTTCCTAAAGTAGACAGAAATCTTTGTACTACCCCTGAAAATAATCTGATGGTTCACTTTACTCTATCCAGAAAGAATTCAGTCTCATACCGTGGTTAAAAAAATAAATAAAATGCACAAAATGGGAAGCATTTCCTCGAGTAATTTCACACATGCTGGTAAGTACTGCAGAGTATTGCCAAGACTAGTCTTTAATCTCCACGGGAAGCCTTAACAGCTGTAAACTCTTATTTGCTGTCAAATGCCTCTTGCAAGGTTACTAGGAAAGACAGGAGGCTAGCAACCTTTTCATGTTGCCTCTCTCTATTTTTTTGACCAGCTTTTATTATCATAACTACCTTATATCTGTTGATAGCTCAACATGTGCGTATTTCACCAGCCCCAGGCAATATCCTGAAGTAGGACTCATAAGCCTTTTGCGTTTTCCCTGCTCTGCCTCCTGGGCAAAGCCTACGTTTTCTCCCAGCAAGGTTCTCACCTCCCGAACTCAGTTCCTGCTAGCTGTCTGAACCATTTATTAACAATGGTAAGGGTGTATTCTCTGCCAAATGTAAGTGGATATGGTCTACTGACCCACATTCCTAGATCACCATGTTTTGTCTCCCAGGTAAGACTAGCACATGGTAAAAGGGGCCTGAAAGAGTAAATCTCAGTCGTTGAGGGAATCAGACTTACTGAAGTGGCCTGTCTCCTGGAGTGGAGAAGCACAGCTCTAGATCTTTAGCAGGCTCTGGAATTGCCCCAGCCCATCTTCCTGTAGGACTCAACAAAGATGCTTTGGAATTTTACTCACTTTTCCCACTTCTATCACTCTGGGCCAAAACTCAAACTGCCGTGCGCTTTCCCAGCTTTGATAGTCCCCTCCTGGTGCTGGAAACAGCTCTTGAAACCCTTTAAAACTTGTGAGAAATAATAAATTCCACTGTTAACTGTGCGAGAAGTGCAGGGTGGGTGTGGAAGGGAGTGGTTTCAGTGGCGTGCTGAGTCCGAAAATGGATTGTTCAATTTTCAGGAATTTGTGAGCCAATCAACATCATCTTGATAGCTTACAATCAGCCACAGGCAGAAGCATTTCCACCAGGGACTGGCTAATGCTACACAAATTAACTGTCCCGCAACCCCAGCCAGTGTGGGAAGAGCCAGGGTTGCCATGAGTAAGTGGTGGTGGTGCTTCCTCACCCTGCCACACGCTGAGTGCGTCCCGCTGTCCTGTACTTGTGCTACTCACTCTCAGATCCCCCGTACTGGGCACATGGTTGGTGTTCATTTAGTGTTGAACGAATGAAAAAAAATGAATGAGTTTGAGGCAGAAGAGATTTTTTTACACAGTGTGTACTATTAGTTCTAGTCTTTGCTGAAATGTCAAGAAGTCTAGTCTCCTGGCTTTTATTTGACTATTTCCAAGTCCTGGAGTTAATTTCCTTCTCTTCTGCTAACTCCACCACTCTTTCCTTCTTGGAACTGGAGTTCACCATTTGCTTTCCTGTCTACCTCAGCTGTTTCTTTCTGTCATGCAGGTTCATGGTCATCCTGCAGAATATATTCTAATGAAGTTAGGACAGAAGAATAAAAGAATGTCAAATGTTCAGAAAGCCTGGCTTCTAGTCTCAATTCAGCCACACGATATTCATGTGACTTCAGAGAGCACACAGCCTCTCAGGGCTTCTGTGTCTGAAGAACGTTCTGTATGTGAAGAATGTTCTTACTGCTGTCCTCACCTCAGTGGGCTCATGAAGACCCAAGGGGTTGTTGCTCGTGACTTTGCAAACCATGAAATTCTCTATCCATGGAAGCTCTTATTACATTTGTAGCCAGATGCAAGGGGTAATCATTGACTTCAGAGATAACAAGTGTTATATTTGAAATCCACCTCTGTGAACTTAACAGAGACTTTTTAATTTTCCTGAGCCTCTGCTTCTTCATTCATACAATGGAAGTACTAATACCTAATGCTCAGGGTTCTTGTGGGACTTCAGTGAGACATTGTAAAGGGCCTGACTAGCACTGACTTCTGATAACCTCTTCCCTTTTCTGATTTCCCAGGTCAAAAGTCTTTGGGATAATATCATCAATGTTATCAGTTCGTCATCAAGTTTCCCCTATTCTCAAGAAAAAATGCTGTATATCTTATCGGTTAGGATCACGGGCCAGACCACTGGACTTCCAATCCTGGCTTTACCACTTGTTAACCCTGTGATTCTAAGCAAGTCACTCAGCTTCTCTTGGTCTCTGATACATCTTATCTGCAATAATACCTGAAGTGACCAGCCATTCCAGTTTGCCTGGGACATAGGCCTTTCAGTGATAAAATCAGGAAAGTCCCAAGCCATGGGGGATGAGCTGGGGCCCTCTGCCTACTTCACATGACTGTGAGGAGGGTGAAAGGAGTTGTGTTTGAGCAGTGCACAGAACAGCAGTGCCAAAGAAGATGGAATATCTGGAATTTACCTAACAAGGAACATAAAAGATCTCTATAAAGAGAATTATGCGACTCTGAGAAAAGAAATAGCTGAAGATGTTAACAAATGGAAAAACAAACTGGCTGGGAAACATTGTTAAATTGTCCATACTATCCAAAGCAATCTACAGATTTAATGCAATCCCTATTTAAGACCATTGTCATACTTTAAAGAGCTTGAAAAAATGGTGCTTCAATTTATATGGAATCAGGAAAAACCTCAGATAGCAAATACATTACTCTGAAATAAAAACAAATCAGGAGATCACATTAGCAGACTTCAGGCTATACTATAAATCTGTAGTGATCAAAACAGCCTGGTATTGGCACAAAAACAGAGATGTAGATGGATGGAACAAAATAGAGAACCCGGAGATGAACCTAGCTACTTATTGGCATTTGATCAAGCCCATCAAAAATATTCAGTGGGGGAAAGACTCCCTAATTTCCATCCAGTTTACCATGATACTGGGTGAACTGGATGGAAACCTGTAGAAGATTGAAACTGGACCCCCACCTTTCACCATTAACAAAAATTGATTCTCACTGGATAAAAGATTTAAACTTAAGACATGAAACTACAAAAATCCTAGTAGAGAGTGCAGGGAAAACTCTTGAAGAAATCAGCCTGGGAGAATATTTTATGAGGAGGACCCCCAGGCAATTGAAGCAACACCAAAAATACATTACTGGGATCTGATCAAATTAAAAAGCTTCTGCACAGCCAAGAGCATAGTAAGTAAAGAAAACAGACAACCTTCAGAATGGGAGAAGATTTTTGCAGGTCATGCTTCTGACAGAGGTCTGATAACTAGAATCTACAGAGAACTTAAACTAATCAATAGGAAAAGAACAAAAAATCCCATTTCTATATGGGCAAGAGACTTGAACAGAAACTTCTCTGATGAAGACAAGCACATGGCCTATAAGCACATGAAAAAATGTTCATCATCGTTAATCATCAGAGAAATGCAAATCAAAACCACTTTGAGATATATTCTAACTCCAGTAAGATTAGCCCACATCACAAAATCCCAAAACTACAGATGTTGGTGTGGATGTGGAGAAAAGGGAACTTCTGCACTGCTGGTGGGAATGCCAGTTAATATGACCTTTTTGGAAAGAAGTTTGGGGAACACTCGAGGAACTAAAAGGAGACCTGTCATTCAATCCTGCAATTTCTTACCAGGTATATATTCAAATGATCAAAAATCATTTTACAACAAAGACATTCACACCAGAATGTTTATTGCAGCCCAATTCATAATAGCCAAGACATGGAAACAGCCCGAGTGCCCATCGACCCATGAACGGATTAACAAATTGTGGTATATGTACACCACATATGGAATACTATGCAGCCATAAAAATATGGGGACTTCACATTTTTATGTTTACCTAGATGGAGCTGGAACATAACTCTTCTTAGGAAAGTGTCTCAAGAATGTAAAAAAAGTATCCAATGTACTCAATACTACTATGAAATCGATATATAATCACCAACACACTCATAGGAATGGAAAAACATAACGATAGTCCAGAAAGTAGAAAGGAAGAAGAGAGAGGGGGAGGGGAGGGGGAGGTCTGGAGGAGGGAGGATATTGGGGGGATCTCACCTAAAGTGCATGATGCAATGGTACATTTCAAAGCTATTAAGAAAAGAGTATAATTGTCTTACCACAACAAATAAGTAAGTGAGGTGTTGGATGTGTTAATCAGTTTGATGTAAGCATTTCACATTGTATATCAAATCAGTACACTGAACCCCATAAATGCATCAATGTACAGTTATGATTTAATAAAAATCAATGTACAGTTATGATTTAATAAAAAAATAATATATGGACAGTTATGTGTCACTTGATGGAGACACATTTTGATACAATGTCACTAGGTGCCAAGAATTTTTCAGTTCCATTATAATCCTACAGACCACTGTCACAAACGCAGTCCCTTGTTGACCAAGACATGATACGTCACATGACTGTAATACACCTTGATGTAATATGTACATGTGCCCCTTATATAAAAATCATCACTGAAAATGGCCACTGGGAACTAGCTCCCCCATCCAGTGCCCTGGCAACCAGGACCCGTCTGTGCTGTCCCTACAGCGTCCATGCCGCTTCCTCTCCCGTTTCTCACTCCCGTCTGAAGCTGGTGGTGCTGCAGGAGATGAGCAGAAACGCCCTGGGGACTGAGGAGGATGGGTGAAGTCCGTCAGCTGCTCCCTGCCCACTGAAGAGCTTCCCGTGGGCCCTGTCTTGTCTTTTATTCCAGAGTCTGAGGCCCAAGGATAACAGGTTCTGTAAACCTGATTTTGCACTTTCCTTCTGAAATACAGCTGAGTCCCGTGGACTGCAGACACAGCACTCACCGTGGAGAACCCAGGGCTCAGAACGTGGGCTCCGGGACAAGACAGCCTGCCTGTACCACTCAACCCTCATTTGACCTTGGCTTAGTCAGTTAACTCTCCATGCTTCTGTTTCCTCCTTGTACATTTCTTCCTTTGTACACACATGATGTGTTGTTTTGAGAAATAAATGTGAAAAGCATTAAAAAAAAAAAACAAACAAAAAGAACCTCACCTGCAGTTAGTCGTATGTAGGTCTCAATTGTCACATTATTTTTCCAGTTCCTTCAGTCCAAAGATGGAAGAATGCATTTAAGGGCACAGATACAACACCCGGCAGGGAACAGAGAGGCCACTTCAAAACCACCTATCCAAGCCCAGGCACGGCCGCCTACCAGGGCCTGCTTCAGACAACGTTTGGAATCATCCTCGGCTTCACAGGATCCTAGGCAGAGGGGAGCCACCTCAACTATTGTCCCTATCTAAACTGGGGCTGTCTTTCTGCTCATTTGAACCTGCTGCTTAAAGGGAAGAGAGAAGTTAGAGAAGAAAAGAAAACAACTACCTGATTGATACTTCTTGTGAGGACTGACCCCAGAGGGCAAAAAGGAGGTGAAGCCACTTGGCCTCACCTCCCTGCCTTCCCAATCTTGCCTCTGAACAGGCCCCACGGGGTCCTTGGAGTGTATTAATGATGTCGTACATTGAACATTTTGTGGAGTCTGAAATATTAATTCTGTGCATTTCCCTGAGGCTGAAATCTCACTGTCTTGGGTCTAGTCCCACATACCTGAGATAAGTTATTTAACTTCTCTGTTTCTTCATCTGTGAAACACAGACAATCATAGCAGGTGCCATCAAAGTGTTGTATTAAAGGAGATGACCCAAGTAATGAACTTTTCTCTGAGCTTGCACGGAGCAGGGTGACCTCTCAGTTGTTATTTTATGTATATAGCATCTACAGATGATATCTGCGTAGACACAGAAGGGGAATGATGACGATGATGCTGTTTTGTTGGTCTACCCACCTCTCCAAGTACTAAAATCTTCTTTTTAGATAACAACTAAACTTACGTAGAAAATGTATCCACTCCTGTTTAACATACCTCTGAAACCAGAATGTTAAAATTCTGACAATATTTTTCTAGGCCTAATGTTAAAGTAGAGGTCTTGTGTGCTTTTAATGTTTTGCTCAGTGTCTTTGCTTATTGTCAATGACCAATAAGAATTTAAAGTCTGGACTTTCATACACTGGTTCCAGAAATTAAGTGTTAGCGTATCATCGGTTTTCCCAGGAAGAGTGCCAGAAATGAACATCAAATAGTAAAGTTATATCTTGCATGTTTAATTGCTTACATGTTTACCAAAATTACTCTTTTTATGCTGATGAAATTCCTGATCCTCTCTTTTACCAATGTTTCAGAAGCATTTTCATTGTGGCAAAGGAAATCCAACGATGTCTTAAATTCCTGTTTCCATTTCGCCTACCTCAGTGCTCTTCTGGATATGATTCCTTTGTATTCTCTGATATTTTCCACGCAGACGATCTTCACGTTTGGAAGAACAACACACGGCTGGGCTTTTGCCTTTATACATGCCGGAGCTGGCAGAATTTTCTTGGTGCTCCATCTCCCATTTCCCCAAACATAATGACAGGACCATCCAGGGGTCCAATAATTCTGGGGCCAAAATCATACCGCCGAGAGAACAGCTCTATGAACTCACTTTTTTTACAAAGTACGGTTCCTCTGCAACAGGCCTTCAGGTCATATTTGTGGAAAGATTCACAAAGGGAAAGAATCTTCTGGCCTCATGAAACCATCATTTTCCCGGAGTTCACTGAGGTGTGGTATGATTCACATAGCCTGAAAAGATAAAACAATTAATAATCTATTATTCCCCTTGGAAAACTGTACCCTCTAAGTAAATGTAGTTCAAAATATATTTTAAAGGTGATTTTAATGATCACTCTTACTATGCTAGGTCTCTGAATTTCTTCTATCCTTACAGATACTCAACTTGCTGCTTGAAAGTCAAAGAATATCCGGTCTTTGAATTTTATGGCATCTAAGTTATCAGAACTGGACCCATCCATCAAAGGGCAGGCCAAAAATCTGTATGTTACCTCATGTAAATTAAACTTCATTTTTAAAATGAGGGGCAAGGGGGGATGCTCCAAATCAATTAATTTAAAATTTCTTGATGGTGGAGATTAGACATGGATTTTTTTTTCCCAAACCAGAGTGTGGCTCGCACTACCGGGAATGTGGAATGGCTTGCATCTCTTCCCTCCGTCATGTGTTTTATACTCTACTGGCAAAATAGTTTTTGGAAAATACCATTATTATCCTATATCCTTGATCAGTATATTCCAGTGGAACTGTCATTTTCGGGATAAAATGCAGCCTCCACAGCCCAGCCTAACTGGCCTCACTCCGTGGGCCCGCGGTTGCTCCATCCAACCTCACTTGCAGCTCTCCATCTGTGCTCTTCAGGATGTTCCCAGGCACGTTCTTCCCTTTCCTAACCTGCTCCTTATCCCTGGAACACCCTTTCTCCAAACCTCACTTCTCTCTCCCACCTTGCTGCCTCTCACCACCTGTGTGGTATGAACTTTTCCTTTCCTGAAAGTTTAAGACGGTGTTCCTGCTAGGCTGAGAAGGGTCTTCAGACCCACACAGATCCACCTGAAAAGCCCATGACCTTCACAAGTTCCTTCATTTTTTTGAATCTAAATAAAACAATGGAATGGTAATCTGCCAGAGGACTGCTGTAAGACCTCTATGAGATCACATGTGAATGCACGTAGGTGATCAATACATATTTCCCTTCCCTTTACCACTCACAGCAGCGCTTTCCACTGCGGCTTTCTGAGAGCACATCCTGCTGTCTGTGTAAAACCACATGGTCGTTGAACGCCAGGGTCTTTTCTTGAACTTACTTGAATACTCTCTAAAGCTAAGAAGAGTGCTTCTATGTAGAAAGTACTCTATAAATTATTCTTGAAGGCTGCATAAATAGATAAATGAATTTTCTGACCCTCCGTTGGATAAAATATAATGGCATGAAAAGGGAGCTGAAGGGGAGAGCTAGTTTACTTAAAATATATTGCTGGGACGGATTGTTATAACAACATTAATGATAATTACGGAAAATGCATTAAATAACTTACCCCATTTAGGCTTCCTGGGCATAGACATGAAGATTTTAACTTCATGAAAAATTGTTGAGTGTTCCATATAACAGCCAAGAGGTGCTTGGGAGCACACAAAAATAAATTCATTGACATTTGATGTCCTCACACTTGCAATGTAAAGAATAAAACAGGCTCTTGTAGTTTCCTTTTTTAAAGCATCCTTTTAATAAACTGCCCACTACTGTGTCGTCCAGATGGCTGTTTGGTATATCAATGTAGAAGAATGCTTTAAGTTCCATGAAAATAAGGAGGAAGCACACAAGAGGGGTGCTTTATGGACAGTCCAGGCAGAACCAGTGCCTCTTTTCACAATAGGAACAAGAAAACCCTTTTCTTAAAGATTCTGTATATAGAAAGGCTATTGCTTCATTATGAGGGGAACTGTTTGGAAAAAAGACGCTGTCAGGGAGTTTCTATTCCTTTGGAGGAGACATCTTTGTCCTTTCTCAAAAGAGAAAGAAAAATGAACTAGATGTCATGCTTTCAAGTGTTTATTGCCAATGCTGCCAAAAAGCACTCATAGTCTTATTAGATGGTACAAGAGCAGGGTCAGTTTTATATGGAAAGATAGGAACCAGCCACTTACTGATGTATAAGAGCCATCAAGAGTTGCAGGTAAATTGAGACTCTTGACAGATGACCTTGAAACAAAACAGTGCAATATGGTACTTCTCTACCACCGAAAAAAGACATTTTCGACAGCCAAGAAACAGTGTCCAGATCCCATAGTCATTTTTTTTTTCCTCTTAGAGGCATTTGAAATATAAGACTCAGGAGAGAGGTCAGTAGGCTCTTTAAGAGCTTAAGGTAATATAAAGATCCTACAGATAAACAATGACTTCTAATCATTCCATTTTTAAGGGCAAATATCTGATACGATTTGCTGAGAATTAAATTTAGAGCATGGTCTAACAAATGTTTTGCAATTTCAAAAGGAAACATTCAGCTTGGACCTTGATTGCCATATCTACTACCAATAGAAAAATACAGGTTCGCATAAAAAGTAGTTGATATAAATGCATAATAATAGTATCATAGTTATTTTTCCAGGTAGTATAATCTTTTGGGTAATAAGTATGCCCAAAATTAGACAGTTCTGCATTTTATTAGCACCTTCAGGACTGAATTAATCTTTTAGGTCTCATGAAGCCATTTTAAAAGAGGAAAATATCACTTTTCTTGTTAATAATATGATATTATAGCTAGTGGGTAATCAATTACATATGATTTTTTTTTCTAATAGATTAGATTTCTAGCAAGAAGGAAATTGAAAGAAAACAAAAGAATGAAATTCTTGAACCGATCTTGAACCGAGTCACACCAAGACATAAAACATTTAACAGAAACAATTTATAAACATTAATGTTATTGTTACCCTCCTCACCAAATATGAATATTAATGCTAGAGTTCTTTTCTAGTTTCTTTCTGACCTAAGTCTGACTATGAAACATAAATGAAGAAAAATTCTTACGATTAGTTATTTTGCTGTCTTACCAGAAGAATGCTTTTGCTGACATCATATCTGAAATGGATACCTTTTGCAGTATAAACTATGCTTCTGGACATTTTTTTTGGCCTCATAATGTGCAAACAAGGCAGACTTAGTGAAAAGACAGAGAATACAAAATGGGAATTCATATCTTAATGTGTGCTCTCTTTCATATTTTTCTCTAGTCATACTCTATTTCTCATTTTGAGTCATATCGCTTTCCTAATTGATAACAGTGCAGGTGGAAGGATTTTTTTTAAAAAGTTACACTCAAAACTGATCAAAATGTATTACTCTTTGTCTCACCCTAATTATCCTAAATCAACACATTTGTCTAGAAGTTTTCCTTTCTTTACTTTTCCACTTTTAATGTCCCAGATACTCTGTAGTTGCTTCCATACTGTAAAGAATGTGAATATTGTCATACTCAGAGGAAACTTTGCCACCAGAAGTTATTCAACATACAGTGAAATACTGTTGGGCTTTCTAGGGTTGGCTGAGATTACAAAAATGTGCTTTGTGACTCCCACTTCAACCTTGATCAAAGTATTTTGAACTAATTTGTCTGCTTACATCAGGAAAAAGTGTTTGCTTTTAATCTTTGTGTGGGTTTGGCTGAACATATTTTAGTTCTAGTGATGGTACATTGAAAGAAAGCAATAAAACCTAATTCCTTTTCATGGATGAGGAAGGTAGTGAACCTCCAATGGGTTAAGCATGTAGTCTGGCTTTAAGGATATGCAGCTTCAAAAACAGACATGAAGATTTATAAAAATGTGCACAGGTGAAATATAGAATCTAGATTTGCACCTTGGGTGATAAAACTATAAAGCAAAGCAGGTGGGCAGCACTTAAAAAGATCAGGATGAGTGGGTACTTTTGCGGGTTAGTAATGCCTCTGCTGAGACAGTTCACCAGGAGAGGCCCTCGAGACCTGGGAGGTTGTTAAAAGGGTTTTGTCTTATAATAAATTGCTAAACTATGCATTCATTTAGCCTCCTCTATTTGCATTTTATTTTACAATAAAGTGTTTTGAAAAATGGTAAGGCTGTGTAGCTTCAGGTTCTCAGCATAGCTCTGCAGGCTATTTAAACCTGGAGGAGGTTGCTTCAGCAATGACTGTTCTTTGCATATCCCCATGTTGTAGACATAGGGCTAGAGATCAAAGAGAAAGATTGAGAAGAAATGCCATAAAGGAAAGGAAAAAAAAACAATTTCAAAGGAAAATTTTAATTTAGGATCGTCTTTAAATCATTATTAAAATATTTGGTATAATAATGATACTTTTTTCAAAGAGATATATATATATATCTCTTTATATACTGAAATACTTTATAAATAAAATGGTATCATATCTGAGATTTGCTTGAAAATAATCTAGTGGGGATATATATGTATGCAATTGAAATATTATCTGGCCTTAAAAAAGAAGGACATCCTGTTATTTGCAACATGGATGGAGTTGGAGGACATTATGTTAAGTTAAATAATGGAGGCACAGAGAGATAAATATCACATAATCTCGCTTCAAAAGTTGAACTTAGAAGTAGAAAGGAGAATGATGACCTGGACCTTGTGTGTGTGTGTGTGTAATTGGAAAGATGTTGGTCTTTCCAAAGGATACACAATTTAAAAGAGAGAAAAAAAAAAGACAACCTTGGGTGTACAGGTGGAACCAGAGTGCCCCTATGTTGATGATTGTCAAAGCTGTCTGATACACAAGAGTTCATCATATGTTTGTATACATCAGAACACATCCATAATAAAGTTTTTAAAGTAAAATAAATTCTAAAATATACTGTACTTTTAAAATTGCCTTAGGATACTATAGTCTACATGGGATTTGCAGCATCCCAATCAAGTTTGTAAGCCTGGTTGTGACTATTTGTGAAAATTCTAACAAGACTGTCATGGAGATTAGTCCTTCATGTGGGACTAGTTCATTGCATATTAATAGTTTAATATAATTACAATCAAACGGTCTTCAAACTGAAATAAAATAAAATGTGGGCATGTTTTCAGTCTTGGGCTTTCAGAGACTCCCAGTGTTATCTTAACTCAAAATGTGGAGAGAAAGGAGACTGAGTAAAGAGGACTGCACGGTCAAATGGAGTAGAGAACAGTTCATTCCTTAGCTGATTCGTGGAGAAAATACAGAGGATAGCAACTGTTTCCAAGGAAGTATTGCTATCTTTGTCCTTTTTTCTTCTCAGGGTATATCTCAACTATGGAAAGTGGGCTAGTTTGTTTACTCTCACATATGTGTTATTTTTTAAACATAAAATGTTAAAGCTACATACCATGGAATAGTATGTAGCCCTAAAAAAGATGGAGACTTTACCTCCTCTATGTTTACATGGATGGAGCTGGATCATAGATCATATTCTTCTTAGTAAAGTATGTCAAGAATGGGAAAAAAATCACCCAATGTTCTCAAAACTATTATGAAATCAATATATAATCAATTCATATGAAAGATAAAACACAAATAGCCTAGAAAAAAGGAGAGAAGAGGAGGGTCAGGGGAGGGGAGTGGTAGAGGGAGGGTAATGGGTGGGACCTTATCTACTGTGCATATTGCAAGGGTACATGTAAAGTATATTAATAGTAGAGTATAAATGGCAAAACACAACAATTAAATATTGAGGTGAATGCTATGTTAAACAGTTTGATGTAAACATTCCAAATTGTATATAAAATCAGCACATTGTGCCCCACAAATGCAGTAATGTACATAGTTATGATCTAATAAAAAAAGTTAATGTTCCATATACGTGTATTATCACTCACAATCTTACATTCCTTCTATTAAAATTTTGTTAATTCATGAGCTAACAGTTCATGTGTGTGCTCACATGTGTGTGTATGTGTGTAGGAATATATAAAATATTTTTTTCTGGACAATTTGAGAGTTTAGTGTGTACATCATGCTCTTTACCTTTAAATCTTTAATGTATATCTCATAATACTACAGATACTTTTGCATATATAACAGTACATATAATGTTTGACTTCAGTAAATATAACAACGAAAAATGCTTTTGCCTAGTCCATTATCCATGTCAATTTTGTCCTTTAACATAATAACATCTTCGTAGCATTTTTTCCTCCCACTATGGGGTGCATTCTATGATCAAATATTGCATTTAGTTATTAATCTTTCTTTGGAATATTTCCATGGGCTTTTTTTGTCTTCCCTGACATTGATATTTTTGAAGTATACAAAATTTTGCAACAGTCTTCATTTGGAATTGTTTGATATTTCCTCATGATTTAATTCAAGTTACACTCTACTGGCTGGAACCACATAAGCAATGAAGTGTATTTTTCAATATGTCATATGTAGAAACTGACGATGTCTATTTGCCCATCTCTGGTGGTGTTGATTTTTATGACATGGTCAAAGGATTGTACTATTTGTTTACTAGATAGTTGTTATGTTTTTCCTTGTCACTAGTACTCAAGCTGGGGACTGGTGGACATTTCTGCTATATTTAGCATTCGTTGACGAGCACAGGATTTGAACGGTACAGGATTTGTTTTCAGTTCTCACCCCATCACATCTCTGACTGAGACTGAAGGTATGTAATCTGATACTGTATTTATAAATTACATGGATTAGTTCTCTTCCTCCCGCTTTGCATAGTTATGGCATTCATTCAAAATATAATCATGTTTGCTTGTTGCAGTTTGGTTTTTGTTTTAGGTTACCCCTCTAATCCTGGTTGATTTAACTTAATTTTAATTTATAGAACATGAATACACTTCTAAAAGTCAAAACTATGCCAAAAGGTATGAAGAGAGAAGTGAAACTCCCTTCTGTGTCCCTTCCAATTTCCCCATCCCATCGCTGGTGATCAACTTCATTACCTTCATAGCCTTAATAGTCATTAAACCACATGACCTCTCTGGGTCCTCTCCTCTCCTCTCCTCTCCTTCCCTCCCCTCCCCTCCCCTCCCCTCCCCTCTCCTCTCCTTCTCCCTCCTCCTCCCCCTCTCACTCCCCCCTCCCCTCCTCTCCTCTTCTCTTTATTATTATTTTTTTTTTGAGACAGAGTTTTCCTCTGTTTTCCCAGGCTGACATAGCTCATAGCAATGCTCAGAATCCTGGGCTCAAACAATCTTCCTGCTCAGCCTCTAAATGGCTAGGACTACAGGCGTCCACCACAATGCCTGGCTAGTTTTTTTATTTTTACTAGAGACGAGTCTTACTCTTGCTCAGGCTGGTCTTGAACCCCTGAGCTCAAGCAATCCACCTGCCTCGGCCTCCCAGAGTGCTTAGGGTTATAGGCATGCACACTGTTCCCAGACACTGGACCTTTATTTCCTTGTGGAGAATTTGGAAAATATGTACAGTTTTTATGGTACAGTCCTTGACACACACTGGGTTACCAATAAATGTTGAGAAGAATCACTGTTAATAATAGAATCTATCAGTAAGGGCACACAATCTTGTATATAAGGGAGAGGCTTTTTTCTTATGTTGCTGCAGAACTTGGACAAAAAAAGGATATGGAAGAGGAGCCAAATGGGACCAGATCAAGGCTTCACCAATCCTTGAGCTAGATTTGGGAGCTGCAGTCAGACCATACGATATATTTGTGTGTCTAATGATCCATTTATGGGATCCTGAATATTCATTCCCCAGGTGGATTCAGGCCTTCTTATTTGTCTATTTCCATTGTTATTACACAAGTTTGGCAACCCAAGAACTCCCTGAGATTTTTACCATGAATATTGAAAGGAATGAACCGGTAGACTCATCTGTAGTAGCAGACACAATCTGGGCCAGTGTGGGTACAGTGAGGGGGCAGATTCTCTTACTCCAAAGTCTGCCCTTTGTACAGGTCATGCATTAATTGACCACTTGACATACCACAAAAAATGTGTGTATTCCTTTGAATTTTTTTCTTTACCTTGTAAGGGTATTGTTGCAGCAGCGATTCCAATGGGAAAAAAAATATGTCTACATTTAGATGTCGATATTTTAGGTGGGTCATGAAATTAAATTTCTCTTTAAGAGCGAGCATATGTTGATAGTGCATGGCAGAGCTGTGTGTGCATGAATGTGGTTAGAGAGAAGGGAAAGAGGCCTTCTGTCTTTTAAATGCATATTCATGGGGAAACTCAGAGAGTTATTTGAGAAAAGTTTCGTTTATATATTTGATTCTTGATAATTAAAGCAAATCGACTGAAAGAGAACCATTAGCTTCACAGTTTCATTTGTAGTTTAATGCTGTTAACACATGGAGACTAATGTGTGCAATGTATCGTTTAGCATTTATTTTCAGGTTTTTTTTATTTTAAAGGCAGGAGGTATCATTTATTTTGATTAAAAATTATCTTAAGTTTTTTTTTTTTGAGACAGGGTCTCACCGTGTCACCCTGGGCAGAGTCCTGGGGTGTTACAGCTCACAGCAACCTCAAACTCTTGGGCTTAAGCGAGTCTCTTGCCTCAGCCTCCCAAGTAGCTGGGACTACAGGTGCCCCCACCCAGCCTGGCTATCTTTTTGTTGTAGTTGTCATTGTTGTTTGGCAGGCCTGGGCCAGGTTTGAACCTGCCAGCCCCGATGTATGTGGTTGGTGCTCTAGCCACTGAGCTACAGGCATGGAGCCTATCTTGAGGTTTTGGATTAAACAATGATTCCCCTTTCTTCAGCTTTCAATTTTACATATGTTTGATATCTACCATTAACTGTACTTACAGTTTTTTATTAAACATTTTTTTCAATTTTAAACTAGTTTATATTGTGGTAATACATGCTTATCATTAAAAAGCTCAAAGAATAAGAAAGTATAAACTGAAAAGCGTACATACACCTCTCACCATAGTCTTAATCCTAAAAGTCATCACTGTTCATAATTACTTGTGTGTCTTTCCAGAAATAATAATACATATGCATTTTCCTTTAAAATAAGAGTATCAAACCATGCATATAATGCCACCATATAACTAAAAATTTTATTTAATATTTATCTTGAATATCTTTCCATATCTGTGATATACAGCGTGTCCATAAAGTTTGAGTGCAATTTAAAATACTTGACTATTTTAAATTGCACATGAATTTTGTGGACACCTGATATATATGTGTATATATATATCCCCATACATATATATATCTTAATTATTCATGTGATTCCCATAACATTTTAAAAATAAATTTATGTGTGTATGTGTTATTTTAACAGCGGATTTATGTTCCATTGCATTGGAATTATAATTTGGGGTGCTCAATTTATGAGCATTTAACATCATTGAGGGGTATTTTTTGCAAGATTACTTGTAATAAAAGTACTTGATACCTATTAAATTGTCTATCCTATTATTGAATAATGGACAACAACCAACCAGAGGAAAGACTTGAAATTCACCAGTACCCACCTCTTGCTTCTCTCTGTCCCAACGACGATTCACGCTCTGTTCCTCTGGCAGTATTCTGAAATCAGTTAACGAAGGCAAGTAAAATACAATTGCTCTCTCGTTTCTGGGTAAGCATTTGCTAGAATTAAGAGAGGTTGATTATTTTGATGGTCAATATTACAATATCTTTTTGATGATAAGGGACACCTGTCAGAAAGACTGTGCATCAGTGAACTGTCAATGTAGCCCATAAACATCGCCAAATTGTGTGTTTCTGGTAAGAAAGGCAATAACAGCAGCAAGATAATTCAAAGTGAAAAGACGATTCAAAAATTCTACAAAACGTGCAAAGTGATTCCCACTTATCCCATGGATAATTATGAAGTTTTTGTTATTGTTTGGGCATTTAATAAATGTCTGAAGAACCATAATTGTATTCTTACCTTTCTATTAATGTGAAAAAAATTTCTGGGATCTGGGTGCTGCGTCCCATTCATGGCACCATCAGCCTGAACCTAAGAGTAAATACAAATAATTTTATAATACTGAATTTTTTCCCCCCTTTTCTTTCATTTTCTTTTTTTTTTTTCTTTCATTTTCTTAATGGCCTCAATTACATAAAGAGCCCCTTTTTCGTATTTTTATTGCCTCTTTATTTCTATGTATCTCTAAGATATCGCTATCACAGATATCCCATGATGCAATGGATCTCCAAATATGCTACATCAATCAGCTTCGTTCTTTTTAAAAAGTGTCACTCTTATCTTTTCCTTTTCTGTAATACAAATAATTCCTAAGGTGGGATATTCCTATGCTTCTCAGAATGGGCCCTATTATACATGAGTGGGTCAGGCAGTTTTCAGTCACTTCTCTATTTTGCTACCAGGTCCGAAATTTGCATTACTTTCTGTTTCTTGCCTATTCCTCTAATTCTGCAGTGGCATGCATGTAAAAATCTACATATTGTGAAAAAATATCTATGCTAACAAAACAAAACCCCCAACATTTTATTTAGATCGACTATAAACTTTCCAGGGTGTTTTCTTCTTTGTGTCCCCCCTTTCCTTAGGGTACTGCGTGTATTTAGGGGCAGTAGACCCTTTCTCCTCAGGCAACCATTTGCTTTTTGGAAGACTCCAAACTGCTGTAAATGTGACTGATTGAATATGAAGAGTATCAATTAAGAATCTAGTTGATTTGTTAAATGGGAGAGTAGTATACTTTGCTGCTACTTTTGTCTTTCGGTATTGTTATTCTGCTGATTGAAAAATAAAAAGTTCCGTGGGAGCCTATCTATTACAGATCTGTGGCTGCCGATAACTGAATCCAGCACTCTTTGTTCTTTTACTGGTGCCAATCATATCAGGTCACTCCTTCCTTTGACTCCCCCAACATTTTTTGTTTTTGATATGGTAAAATTGAACTGAATGAGTGAATACCCAGATCAAGGTTCAGGAAAATGATGAAAATAAAAGCCAACATTAGATCTTCATCCATGGGCCAAATATAGTAGTTAGCACCTTGCTTGTATTATTTCATTTAATCTTCCCAACATCATTATGGTAGGATTATTATTGTCTCTACTTAGAGATGAGGAAGGACCTTATTTAGAGGTTAAATAAGCTTCTTAGGGCCACACAGTTCCTTGGGTCTATCTCCAAAGTCCTTGCTAGTAACCGAAACAGAGCCAGAGATAAGCAATTTACAACTGAGGGCTGGCAGGCACATACACTTTGCTCTAACAGGGACAAATGGGTTGATCGACTACTATTTTTTATTGAGGGGTAGTGGCTGTAGCATCTATTTTGTATACTCAAGATTCAGACAAGCAGAATAAAGGTGAAGAACAAATAGGGTGGATCTATCAGGAAAATTACTTATAAAAAGGTATTGGCTGGGGAAATAAAAAAATAAGGAAAACAACAACATCTCATTCTCAGGAATGAGAGAGAGAAGATTGTAGTTTTGATCTAAGGCTAATCAATCAGGATCTGAGAAAAGTCTGTTCAGATTGACAACAATCCCGAAGTCCAAGGCCAATGATGTTATAGCAAGGGATGAATGGATTCTTTCATCCCCTTTCTCTGAGATTTCTCAAGATATGCTTCTTGAACCATATGTGGACCAAAGAATACAGTGTAGGGAAAGGAATCCTTCACACTGAAGCCACAAAAATCTTGGTCACCGGAAGCCACAACAAGCAAGAAAAAAAATTTAGTTGGAGCCAAAAGGTGACTAAGATGACTTTGTGTGAGACAGGTCTCCCCTTCATCCTTGGGTGGCTCCTGCTATTTAGAACCATCTCCCTAGCCTCTCACTGATTCCCTGAGTCATGCCACACAGGATGAGGGGCAACCCTATGAGAGTTCACTACATCCAAGGGACTGCAACATTTTATTGTTCTGGTCATTAGCTATTGTTATTCCAAGAAGATGGTGAATTTTTCAAGAGTGAGGACCCTATCATTTATTGTACACTGGTAGGGCTCTGTACAATGCTTGGCACAAAGAGAAAGCAGGTGGTAATTCCTCTTCAAACCGGTTTGATGTTAGTTTAGTTCATGTTGTTAATAACTCAAAATGAAAAGGTTGCAAAAAGGTGTGAATGAAAAAAGAATAAAGATCTCTCTTTCCTGGCTGTCACCAAGGACAGCATTGCTTGGAAAGGACTGAAACATTTTATGTCTGTACCAACCATTTCCCTGGGAAGCCTAGCCAAGCCTGTGATGCTGATTAACAATGTTAATGTTCTTCTGTAGGCGGACAGGCAACTCAGATGCTTGCTTCTCACCTTCCCCCTCTTCCTTAGATAGAATGATTTAACTCCTCTATGGGTGAGGGAGGGGAGAGAGAGACTTATTTACAGTTACGGAGACTCCACCTGGTATAACAGAAATCCTATAGGAATTTGGAAAGCAGTGAACTTTAAATGATGACACCACCACCACCACCACCACCATCACCACCACTCTGTGCTTAACCCCGTCTGCCACATCAGAATAAATCAGGGGCCAAGAAAGGGACTTGATGCTTCAGAACATTTAAGAGCCTTCTCGATGATGCAAATGAGGTTTCAGTGTCAGAAATAGCTACAGCCTGTAGATCTCAATGACTACAGGAAAGAATAAAACACGACAGCACACCTGGCAGATTTCATAGTCTTTCAGCTCAGCTGTTTACTCATATCTGACCATGCACTTACTTGACTCAGAGACCCTGTTACTCTCATAGATTTTATTGCATGCTTTATACATGGCCAAGATTTCCCTGATGGTGACTGTGTATTTGTTAGTTTGTTCACTCATTGACAGAAATTAAATGATGGGATGACTTGTGGGATTTGATAAAGCATGTTTATCCATGGCAATGAGGAGGGAGCACTGGGCTGGTGGTCAAAAAATTTCAGCCTAATTTTATTCTGAACTTTGGCAATAACCTCACCTTTCTGGGCCCAATTTCCGTACCTATAAATAAACAGGTTACACTAACTGATTTAGAAGATCTTTTCCAAATTTAATGTTCTATGCTATCATTTATGAGATGGGGTATGGTGGTGAGATGTCCAACTGAGATCAAGAACACGACTTGAGGTGTCTGCACTGCAATTTGCCAAGTCATTAAACCTCTCAGAGCCGTGGTTTCTTTCATCTGTAAGATCCATTTCAGTTCTGAATTCTGTGATTTTATGGCATTGCTTATTGAGTCTGAAAATATTGCAAACATAAGGTCTCAGAAATTACCTTTAAGATTTTTGTGCTACACAGATTGTACCACAAAAACAACCCAATTTGATTATCAACCACTAGCACTGTGTAAGCAAATGGTTTATCTGAACAACTGTGCAGGGGAGAGAGGAAGCATATTTTGCAAGTTACTACTCAGTAGCAGTGGTTTTACTTACCCTGTTGTGTCTGATTTTCGAATCATCATTAATACTTTGCAGTAATTACTAACACACCATCTTGTTTTCATGAGGTCATATTTTTAACACTCTGATTGCCTGATCTCCGGGATGGGGCTCCTGGAAAATGGCCAGACACACACAGACTTGGCTTATCCTACGATTGGCCCCTGGAAAACCGCACGCCTGTGAGCTGCTCACGTGGCCTGCTTCCTGCAGTCGGTTCTACTTCAGGGTTTAATTGATTCATCTTCTTCCTCCCCCAGGAAATAAAGAGTCACTTTTTTGTACCAGCTGCATTATGGCCGGGCTGCTGTCTGAGATGTGGGGGAGCACTGGGAAAGAATGGCTGTTTCCAAGAGGATGTCTGTGAGACGCAGAGGAGCCTTACGTTGCTTTGGGTGTGGCTGTGTGCTCATCATTTTCCATTCCATCTTATTGGTTTTCCTCTGAAAGCCAGGAACAGAAGTGTTGGTTGCCAAAGATGGTTTTAATGCTTGTTGGCTGCTTCCAAAGTCAAAGAAGGAGGAAAGAGATGGAAAGTAACATTCATTTCTTGAGCACCTCCCGCGCTGCCAGAAAGTTTAATTCGTTCAATGCTCATTTGGTTACATCAGCCGTGACAGAATTCAGGGGCCCAAACATTGCACTCAGGACTCTGATTTTTTCCCATCTCTCAGCCTGTTTTCCTCGCCTGACTCTGTTCTCACATAAGCTCTCTCCATATGGTGGCAAGAGAACCACCAGCAGCCCTCTGTCACATCTCCCAGCTTAGCAAACCCATGGATGGAAGACAGCTTCTTCCAGGGTCTGTACAGCAATCAAGGAGAAGGTTCAGATCAGCCTTGTTACAGAACAAGTTCACGACTGACTAGCTCTGCCAGGGCCCGGCTAGCTTGTTTAGGAGTCAGGGTCTGGTCAGCCGCAGGGTGGAGTGGGAGAGGAATTTGTTGCAGTAGCCAAAAGGACACAGAGGCATTCCTGCCTAGATAGTCAAAAATTCTAACATAGTCCATTGCAATGAACTACTTTAGAATAACGTTGACTTGAGCTGTCAGCTTGAATACCTTCTCTGGTAAGACTGAGTCAAGAACTCAGAAAGTTAAAGGAAGTTTACCAAGCCTCAGTGGACATGTATATTAACCTACATTTTTCAGACAAGCTACATAACTGTCTTTTCTTCATCTTTTGGTGCCTTTTGTGGTACGAAAGTGGCAGTTAGGTTTCTCTTGGATACGTATGCAGTCATCTAGATTTAAAGGCATATGGTCTGTCTTGGATTGCATACAGATTGTAAGATGCCTCTGAAGCCAAACTTGCTGCTTATTTCATGCCCTGCACATTTAATTACTGCTTGATGTGAATGAAGCGTTTTATCCGAAGATATGCACCGCTGAAATTTTAGCTGGATTGAGTCATAAAACAGTTTTCAGCAGATTGAGGCAATCTTAGAGAAAAGTTTCTGAAGAAAATTGGCTTGAACTATCTCCCTTTAGGTCAGAAGTGTTTTTGAGCCAGTTTGGTCATTTCTAGGTAAGACAACAAGAACAATTGTTCCTACTTTCCCAATCTTCTGGAAAATTCTAGGGCTAAACCCAAAATTCTTCTATGGGGGTAATTGGTATGTTTGACCATTACCTAAAGAAAGACAGGGCATTTATCCTAGTCACTTGTTTCTTTGGGGGGTTACAACAAACCGGTGCAACTAACTTCTCTGCCTCACAAGTTCCTTCATTCCTCTCTGGGACTTCCCATCCGTGTCTTCATGTCGGTGAATCCACTGTCTAGCTGGCCAGCACTAGCACTCACTGAGGGCGGAGAGTAGCAGTAAGGAGGGAGTCTGTATAATGCGGGGTTTAAGCAAATAGACAAACAGCTCATGAGTTCAGGTTGCTTTGTCTCTTGGATTGCTCTAGCAAATTTCCAATTATGCAAATGTAAATGTAGGGAAATAGCTAGACTCGTGGTGAGGATTGAGTCAAATAATGCTAGTGAATGATACAGCCTGCTGTCTGGCCATGCCCCTTGTGCAGGTGGCTTCTGTGTTGTTATTGTCAACCCACAGCTGCTGTCCGTGCCTCTTCTTCATGGGATTTGGAACAGGTGGGTGGTGGGGGTTGGTTATCAGCCACATCTGTCTCCTGCATACCCACTCCAAATGATCCACTTTTTCCTTCCCTACTGTCTTTCCTTTCGTATTAAATAACTTGGTGGCTATGTTTAAAAAAATTATCAACTTTCTAATCCTGAGACACAGAATAAATGGAGAAAGGAATTTTATTGGCTTCTTTAAATTCCTCCAAAACATGGCATGCCCTTCCACCCTTCTGAGTCTTCACATTGTCTGTACCTTCATTTGGAAACACTTGTCCTCTTGTATTTGTTATGAGGCCTCTCATAATCACGGCCTTGCTTTACAATTCTTCCTCTCCAGCAAGCCTTGCCTGCCCCTGCCCCAAAGTCGGGTTAGATGTCCCGTGTTCTAGGTCTTCCGTGCCTCCTGCTATTCAGCATCCCTTATCCCAGCAGCGCTCTCAGCAGAGACGGTGGACTAGGAGTGCAGACCATGTTTTCCTCCTTGATTCTTACTGGTCATGTGGATCATCACGCCCAGCACGGAGCACGGTGCCTGGTCTGGAGCACGCACTCAATAAATGCCCTTCCTTGGACATTCACATCAGATCCCTTTCTGAGGAGGTCAAGGATCACTTTCTCTGTTCCATCTACTTAGCCAAGTATGTCCCAGAGCAGCAATGCAGTTATGGCAGGAATGTCCCATAACTTTGCTGGCCAGTAGAGTGGCCACTAGCCACAAGTTATTATTGAGTACTCTGAATGTCACTAGTGCAAGTGAGAAGTTAAATTCATTTAATTAAATTTAAATAGCCACATGTGGCTAGTGAATATCATGTCAGCCAGCATAGCCCAAGAGTCTGAGGTTTAACTATTTGTTTTCTGGAGCCATGATTCCAGGAATGTTCACCTTTTTTTGAGGGGGTTGGAAATAACACAAGACACATAAGTTTGTCAGCAACACCCAAGTTTAGGGAATATTCGGAAGTGAGTGTCCAGAAGAGACATAGGTCATGTCACTTGTTGGGTAATACAGAGCATCTCCGTTTTAAGCAGTGGAGGGCAGTGCCTGGATGAGCACACCTGCTCTGACTCCTCCCGGCAGGGGACCTCGAGTAAGGTACTTTACATTTTTGTGTCTTAGTTTTTTCCTCCATAAAATGTATAATAGCGCTATCTCACTAGTGTGTGTGTGTATGAATGAAGTACTTACTGCAGTGCATGGCCCATAGCATGCTTTCAAGCTGCTGATCATCACAGTTAATTATTCCATTCTTCCATGCTTCTCAATTAGCATAGTACTTGAATAAAGCTCCATACAGACCAATATACCCAGTAGACGTGCTGCACACGGTTTGGTTAGGCAGAAGGAGAGGCAATGTGAGTGGAAAGTGTTACGGTCAGGTCCAAAGATGGGTGTGATAGACACGGCACTGGACCATGACTGGGGAAGGTAATGTATTTTATGAAGATAAAGTACCTTGAATTGTTATTTTTAAAGAGCAACAGTGCTTAAAGTAGCAAGTAGAATTACTGCTCGCGGGAAGGTTTTGCTGCAAACATTTCTATTCCCTTTTCCATTTATTTGTGTCACCTGTCCAGGCTGCTCTTTTTGCCATCCTTTCAATAGACAAAATGTTCATGGGGCAGTGCCTTGTGGCCAAGCACCTTGGGGGTTGAAATGGATGATTCACGGACTTGAAAACTCAACCTTCGAGTTCCACTATTCGAATCCACATGCTGCACAATGTGTGTGTTCGTGTTGCACTGAAGCCCCACCAGGAAACCGTGTGAACCAGGGAGGGAGACTCAGAGACGGTTCCTAGAATCAGTAGCTGATTTGCAAGCCTGAGGAGTTTGCAGGAGAGGCAGCAATACAAGTCAGTCATCAGCGCTGATATTTATAGTAAGAGGGAGAAAAGAAAGAAAAGCGAGCCATGAAATGTTATTAGGAAGTCAGGGAAACAGAGCTACTCTATATAACTCATGCCTTACTACCTGTTCTTCATGTTTTTTTAAAAAATGTGTGGTGTTTATGTGGGGTCTGTTTTTAGAAATGGAAACAAGAAACTATCTCTTTCTGATCAATGGAAAATGTGAAATCACTACTTTTTTTGATACAAGAAATTGAAATGAACTAAACAGAAATGCAGACAGATGCAGGTCTCCCAACAGGAGGTACTTTCTCTCTCTCTCTCTTTTCTTGCTTTTATAACGTCAGAAATTGGGGGATTATCCTGCCTTGTCCAATACCAAACTGTTGCATATTTTGTAAGTTTAGATGTATTCTTTAAAAAGCATTCTTTTAAAAAGCATTTTGTAAAATATCTTTTACATAGTGAGAAGAGAGAAGAAACAAAGTAATTCTCACACGATATTAGAAGAGTAGCTAGTAGCTTGCAAATATGAACAATGCATTTATTTTATTGGTATTACTCACAAATAGCAATGATATTGACTAGCAGGTGCTTTGGAAACTTGGAAATATTGAAATGGCACAGAATTAGGGATTCTTAATGCACCCTGGTGAACTGTCACTATTATAGATCCAGCATTATCTGGGCTTATTGCTTGTTTTTGTAACTGTGATTTATTATTATCTTGGGGAGATTAGAACATGGTGCTTGGAATTCTAATTGACCTTCCAAGCTTGGTCAATAGTACTCCCTGTACTATCTAGCAAATGGCAAGCAGAACAAACCTTTTTTGGTAGGAAGAATATGCTAAAATATATGCTTAGTAGAGTGGAAAGCATATAGTCCTTTAAATGTGTTCTTAGATCTTTGAAAAGCATAAGAATTAGCACTGCAACTGCCCTTTGGATTAGAATTAGGACTCTTTTGAAAGTTTATGAAAGCATTTACCTTTGCAGAGCAGTAAGTTCACTAAACCTGCAGCAATCACCTAACATTAGAGACTGAGGGAGAGCAACCCTCTCCACCCTTATTTTGCATGTCAGGAAACTGTTCCAGAGGTTGACAGCCTCGCCAGGCCACACACTAGTCCCAGGGAAGGCTGACCCTAGCACGGCCCCTCCCGCCCCTCAGGTTGAGCTTCTTCGTGTGGCACACACCCTGGGGTTCACACCTGGCACATAGAAGGCACACAATAATTATCTACCGACCTGACGGAGTGCCTGAGAGCCTTAATATTAAGAAAAAATGATTTTCAATTAACTAAAAGCATCAAACAAATCTGGTTTGTGGAAAGGCTAGCCAATTGCTAACGGGGACACCTTGAACAAGAAGAGGTCTACTGAATAATGTAAACAGGAGGAAAGTTCCGTGGTAGCCTGTAGTCAAAGCACTGATACATCTCATCCTGGAGAAGGGCTGAAAAAGCTATAACCTGCAACTGGAGCAGAGGGGCTAAAACATCACTGGCTACTTCGGGGAAAGACATGGCTTGACACTCCTTGGCTTTCTGTTCCTGCTCAAACAGCAGATGTATGTTCAGAATGGTGCTTTCAGAGAAGACAGGGTAAAATTTTGACATCAAAAGATCTTGCGAGAACCACAGTAATGAGAATGACCACTGGGAGAAGAGCCTCCCTTTTATACTGAGTTAGAATATAGCCATTTCAAGCCTTTTTATTCAAAAAATGGAAATTTTGCTTAATTTCCATTTATCCTGTTCTTAGTCTACAAACCCTGCAAAGAAGAGGTATGATTGATCTTAAAATGTCAATCTCTCACCTAAAGAGAGGAAGAAAAGATTTATTTAAAGAATAAAATGTCATAGGGGTTCTTAGGAGAAAAGCTCCTGGGTTTGGATTTTTTGCTTGACAGCCAGGCTTCTAGATGAGTAATTCTCCCTCTCCACCGTCTCGGAGCAGCTCCCCCGATGGCTGTGAGCGCAGACCTCCAGATTGGCCAATCTTCCCATGTTTTAGGGTCCTTTATAGCAGTTTATCTGCCTGAACACTGCATTTCAGTAAAGAGTTCTTAATAGGAAAAGAAAAGGTCCTCAGGACATTGTAGGGATGACAAAATCCTACTTCTGGAGACACATCCCAGTGAGAATGAGTCCGTTCAGCTGGGGTTGTCTTTGGCTTAGTCCTGGAGGAGCCCGAAGGCAAGTGACACCTACAGTCTAGAGCGCCCCTCAGGACAACGCCCGGGTGGGGACAGAAAACAGGAATGGCTTCATCAGAGCGTCCCCGGGGTTCTCTGCACCCAAATGCCATCCTTATACCAAAGGTTTGATTCCTGTGCCGGGCCGTCTCTTCAGCATCTATAATGGGGCCTGCCTGGCACGTAACCAGGCATTTGATAATTTTTTATTCTGATGAGACAGTGTTAAAATTAGAGAAAATTTTCCATTGGGTAGGATATGGGCATAAATGTATATCGTTTGTGAAAAAGCTGAGCCATTGTTTTATGATCCTGTGAATGAAAAAACCAAAACAAATAAAGGTGAATTTAAAGACACCTTCAGGCATTACCTAAATTGCTCTCCTCTTTCAGAAAGAATCTTACTCAATCACCCTAGACAGATTCCACGTCTAAAGCCTTGTAGATGGAGAACAGCTGTCCATGGACATCCTGTGACTGTTGCTATGGTTTTGTCAGCGTGATGGGGTGGCTTGAAGTAGTTGCCAAAATAATTAAAGAAAGCAAGATCAAGTAAGGTTTTAGCAAGGAAGGAAATGGTTATTTATTTATTTATTTTGAGACAGCGTCTCACTATGTGGCCCTTGGTGGAGCAACCTCAAAGTCTTGGGCTTAAGCCATTCTCTTGCCTCAGCCTTCCAAGTAGCTGGGACTACAGGTGCCCGCTACAATGCTTGGCTATTTTTTGTTGCAGTTGTCATTGTTGTTTAGCAGGCCATGGCCAGGTTTGAACCTACCAGCCCCGGTGCATGTAAGCCAGCACCCTAACCACTGAGTATGGGCACTGAGCCAGGAAAAGGTTATTATTATTATTATTATTGCAGTTTTTGGCTAGGGCTGGGTTTGAACCTGCCACCTCTGGCATATGGCCGGTGCCCTACTCTTTGAGCCACAGCCGCTGCCCAGAAAAAGGTTATTTTTAATGACCTGGATAGCAGGCCGGACCTCCTCCTGAAGACTGCAGTCACTGCGGAAAGCATAGCCTTTGGATTTTCTACACAGTATCAGATGCTTCTTGGAAGTCTCCCAGGGTCTTAATTATCCCTGTTCTCAAAACAACCCATAAGAAAGGTCTTAATAACAACCCACCTACAGGGTCTAAATCAGCCTCATTCCCATAATAGCCCAGGTCAGCCTGACCCAGCCCAGTCCAAAATAGCCTAACTGCGTCTGTCACCCGCCCTGCTCACACCTAGCTAACTGCCTAACAGTTTTCTTTGTATCAGGTAAACAAACTCAGGTTCAGGTTTTCTGTATTTTCACAGTGGTGGGCAGGATGCCTGGGTCTTGTTGTGGTTGCTTTGGATTAGCTGGTGAGACCGTTCAAGCCTTATCTTAGTCTCTACACAGCAACAAAAGGCAGGGAGGTTGTTCTCTGTCATTGCAGAAAATCAAGCTAATGAAGAATCACTTTCAAAATTTGAATCTGTGGCCTGCTGTCTTACTCAGAGACCTCAGGGCACCACGAGGATGAGTCAGTCTCTCCCAAGACCTCCAGGCTGCCAGACCTAAAAAAGAGTCTCACTTGAACTCTGAAGGGTGGAAGGACAGAGGGCATAGGTGAGAACACAGCTGCGGCTGAAACTGTTTGGAGAGCATTGCCCAAGAGAGAGAAACGTTGTGAGGAACAAACTAAGAATGTTCCTACTTCATTCTTCAAAGAGTGAGTGCACAGGACAACCACCATTCCTTGTTTCCAGATATACAAGTTTCATCCATTTGTTTATTCATTCAAGTAGAGTCGTTCAGACCAATATCCTGGATTGGCCTAGTAAATATCCCTACTTTTTGGCAGAGAATCAAGTAAGATTTTGGACTGTTTTAAATAACTTCTCTAGGTTTCATAGTAACAAGCTGAATGCTCAAACAAGGAGGACAAAAACCACCCCCTCAAAAATTATAAAAAGGCCTGGAAGGTTTTACATTGAAGAAACAGCTTCTCATCAAATCAGGGTATGAATGTATCAGAACTACTTTGTCTTAGCAAGTTTACTCCCCAAGGAGTAATATATGTGAAACTGAACATGCACAGGCCTCTGGTTCTCTAGTGGCCTTAGGAAATATTCTAATTTATTTGAAATCTGCCAAGAAAATAGTTTACCTTTTTAGTTATGTTGCCATTTTGTGTTTTTGAATTTTTAATACATTGTATCAATGCTCATCCCTTTCCTATGGCACACTAAGAAAAGTCAATTAAGTGTTTTAGAATTGTCCTTGTCAACACCCTTCATGACTGCTAGTTATAGTGCCTTTGATTTGTCTAGTTAGGTCTTGGATGCTACTTTCCCCTAGTTTGTGTCAATGACTCATCATATGAAAAGGTTCCCCACCCATTTCTTAACTTGGTATCTGTGTGGTTGTTAGTGTAGACGCTGGCTTTATAAACTGCTGTAGTCACGTTGTTGCAGAATTATGAATTAATTACTGCAGAACCAATGTAATACTGTTCCTGGGAACCAGAGAATTGAAACTAGGACCCAAAGCAACGCCCATAGGTAGAAGTGGATGGGGTCTGAATCTGAATCATGGTGGTGCATTGAGGTTTAAGAGGGAAGATGAAATGGAAAGATGGAAAATCTTACCGCTGCACGTGGAAGTTTCTCCTTAGGAGAGCCTTGTGGCTCATTGTGCCTGTCAAGTAGGCTAATGTGCCTGTAAATTTCCTCTGACAGAAAACACATCATAGCAGCAGCTCCACAAAAACAACACAGCCACACTGTGGAAGAGAGAAAGCCCAGCACTTTCCAGGGTGATCAGAATATGCCTGAGTGAAAAACAAGAATGAATACTAGGCACTGAAAATAAACAAAAGCTACGGAAGAAATGAGATCACTTTCTAAGAAGAAAGCATTTATCATGTATAGGCCAAAGGAAATGATTCTCCTACAGCCATTTTTTATATATATCATTTGGCAGTCTCAGTTCAAGGTCAAAAATATTAGAGGGCAAAAGGGATATGACTCAATATTTAATACTGTATTTATCATTACTAGCTTTGTAATTGCATAAATATTAAATATGTAGGAATAATTGTAAGCACATTATCTCCCCATCTCCACATGTTGCTTTAATTTTTAATGTAATCTTTTATCTGCCTTTTCCTCAGTTGGCTGTGGGTTTGTGATTTGCATAGCTAGAACGATCTGGTGCCATCAATTTAGTAATGAAGTCACTCATTGAGCAGAAGAGTTTTCTAAAGATTATACAAAGGAAAGAGAAGAACAAAAATGAAATTTTATGTTTCAAGTACATGAGAAATTTTAGAACATATTTTGTTCATTGTAAATTTAGCCACTTTATAACAAATCCAGAAAACAGAGAAGGAAAAACACCCACGTTTTCATCACCCTAAATTATCTGTGTTTTATATTAAGATCTTTTACATCTATGCACATGTGCATCTATGCACATACATTTTTAACATAGATGTAATCATGATTACATGTATGTGTGTGTATGTGTATGTAGTTTTCATCCTGTTTTTTCTATTATTAATGTGGTTTTCATAACCATAATTTTCTATAACTGTAAAAATAATTTTAAAAGGGAAACTATAATTTACTTGCCTGCTAAGTTTCTTGTGGGTAGAAAAGAAGAATGGTGGAGTCAGATAAAATATCATTCTGTCACTGACCTATGTGGATTTGGCAAGTTAGTAAAGGCTGTGACTCAGTTTTTGCCCTTTTAATGATAGTGTTCTTATTAAGGGAAATAATCTAGCACTTAGCCTGGCTCTGTCATATAGTATGCACCAAAACTAAGTATTACTAAAGACAAAAAGTTACAATACATTACATTGGGTTTCAAAAATTAGGAGAAAAAGAAAAGCTTAAGCCCTGCAAAAGTCTGCATTTCCTGGGACATTGCCGTCACCCTTGAAGTCTCAAAGTGCCTTTTCCCAGTTACAACTCCTTTCCTGTACCAGTAAGGGGACTTTGCTGGTTAGTACTTCTCTCATCTGCCTCATACTTTACATATAAATGTTTCTCTAAAGACATAGCTTAGCTTTGCCTGTTACTGAACTTGATATAGATAGAATCACACACACACGGGGGCAGGCAAAATACCACTCAGTGTTTAGGTAACATGCAGTCCAAGGCTTGGTTTTGTTGTGATGAAAAAGCTTTGGACAGGACACTGGAGAACCAGACTTCTAGTCCAGTCTCCTTGAGACCTCAGGCAAATCTTTTTTTGTGTCTCTGGAGTTGCCATGTAAAATGTTTGCATGTGCAAAGTGTCTTTGAAGCTGTGGAGTACTAACGTGTTAAATTGTTCCTTTTTGAGTATGAAGTGGCATATGAGGACGCAGGGCCAAAGAGAATCCAGAGAAAAGCCTAGGGGCCTGTTGGAAACAAGCCTCCTCTTCCCCAAATTATGCCAATTATAGTGATAGCAAACAAAGGGCAGTAGAAAAATGAAAGTGATGATCTTATATCACAAATAATTCTCACCTCTGGCAGGTGCACATTTAGATATGTTATTGTCCTTAATTATCATGTGCATAGTGGATGTTTTCCTTCAGGTAAATCACAGCCAGAAGGTTGTTAATGACAGGAGTTTGGAGTTCAAATAAATTAAGCATATGCACCTAATATAGGTTTTCCTGGACAGAGACAGTTTTAAACATTTTTATCCCATTCTCTCCGTAGAAGTATTTGTATTTCTAGAAATATTGCCTGCAGTAAGGACCCTAGGCTGGGGTGTTCGGTGTTCATTTGACTATTATGGTGGCTTTCTTACTGCAGAGACTGGAAGCTTAAAACATTTCCTAGACTTCTTTGCTCCTAGAGCTGTGGACATAAGTTAGGTCTGTCAATTAGATGTACTCATGCAAAATTTAGAAAACAGAAGAAAAGTGGAGGTGTCTTCCTGACTTCTCTTGGCTGCATTTTTCTTATAATTAAGGCCATAGAAACATTTTTCTGCATTTTCCTATAGCAGTGTTCCACGTCCATTATTCAGCCTTCAGCCTCCCAGAAAATAATAGGCAGTGAAGGCAGTTGTGACAGTGGTAGTTTTTTGACTTTTGACTCCACCTTCTCTCCATGGGGTTGTGTCCTTTTTTTTTTTTTTTTCCCAGATGGAGTCTTGCTCTGTTGCCCTGGCTAGAGTGCAGCGGATCATCATAGCTCACTGCAACCTCAAACTCCTGGGCTCAGGTGATCCTCCTGTCTCAGTTTCCTGAGTAGCTGGGACTACAGGCAGACCCCATTTTGCCCAGCTATTTTGCCTACTTTTAGTAGAAACAGGGTCAGTCTTGCTCAGGCCGGTCTCAATCTCTTGTGCTCAGACAATCCACTCGCCTCGGCCTCCCAGAGACCTAGCATTACAGGGAGGAGCCACTGTGCCTGGCTAAAGTATGTTCTTGAACCCAGTAGTCCTGGAGGTATTGACGTCACTGATAGATCAGCTTTGTATTGTACTGGGGATCATTTTTGGAGCCTTAGTCTGGAGCCCACTTTTCTAATCCTGACATGGCTTTTTGTGAGCATCCTCTACTATCTTCTTGCTTAAAATGCCTACGATGGTTTCCATTTTTTTTTTTTTTTTTACACTGAAACAGACTGATACATATCCAAATTGTTATTTTGGAAAAATCTATTCATCGTACCACAAGGTCTAAAGCATTTTTAGTCTGTAGAATGCTGTATCAAAAGAGAAGGAATTTTGAAAGCGGAAAAACCAAGCTGTACCATTTAGTAGCTCTAAATCCTAAAGCAAGTTCTTGCAGAGTTGTGATGATTAAATGAGGCAACATAAGAAAAGGACCTAGCACAGACGCACTATATAGTGTTCCTTTCTTTCTGTCTCTATATTGGACTTAATTTAGTGCTTGAGATTATTAGTTAAAAAAATTTTTTTTTGTGGGGGGAATTCTCTTGAAAGGGCTTCAAGAAAACCCTTACAGTACTATGAAATTTTACTGCTGATTCACAAAGACAAGAGAATAAATTTAAAAGCAGCTCAAGAGCAAACACACTTCTGTTGTGAGCCACAGCACCTCATGATAAGCATTACCAATCCACCCCCACCTGGTGGCTCAGGGCCCAGATTATCATTAATTCATTCAACAAATATTTATTAAGGCTCCACATTGCTAGATGGTATTTTACTCATTAAGATCCAGTGGGGAATCACAAAATCCCTGGCTTCCAGGAGCTTGGATGCTATTGGGAGAGACAGACACAAAATAAGCCAAAAAATAATTTCAAATAGTGAAAAGGATTATGAAGAAAAGACATTCCTCCTCCAGCTCTCTTTCCCACACCTCCTCACATCCCTCTCAGCTGTTAATTATGCTACTCGACGCGTCCCCTCTCCTGGCTTTCTTTCATGGGAGGAACGGCACAGGGAGGTGAAGATTATATCAACAATATTAAGATTGTTTAAAGAAGGTGGGTCGGGATCCGGAAAGGGTCTGGAGCCTGGTACTGTTTTGTGGGTGCCAGCAGAAAACACAGACATGGATTAGTGACAAAGGAAGATGTCAAAGCAGCACGAGATGATGTTGGTGTTAGTTTCTCGTGTGCCCTAAATTCCAGCGGGTCTAAGGGGAAGTGACCAGGTGGATGTCACATGCAGAGTGAATTCGTGTCACAGAGATGGGATATTGAATTTGGGGGATTTACTGCTTTACAGTGTGTGGCTAAGTCTCCTCTTTGAGGAAGACATTATTTGGTTGTTCTGAGTTGTTTCTGCAAACATAGCCCTGACACATGACTCAAGCAAATAGTGACCAAGGCTTTGCATTCTTAGCTTACCCAGAAAGAATGTGTAGGAACGTTCTGGGTTCTTGGCAGATCTGTTTTTCAAGCATCCAAACTTGAGTAAAGGATTGAACCTTCTTCCTTCATTTATAGTTTTACACAATCACAATAACAAAATTTTCTCAAGCTCTTAGAACCCTGGAATTTTGTCCTTAGCCTCTTCTAGTTTTCTACTTATAATATTTAGACATGCGAGGAGTTCAGAAAGACTTAAGAGTAGCAGCTGCAGGTGGCGCCTGTGGCTCAGTGAGTAGGGTGCCAGCCCCATATGCCAGAGGTGGTGGGTTCAAACCCAGCCCCAGCCAAAAACTGCAAAAAAAAAAAAAAAAAAAAAAAAAAAAAATTAGCAGCTGCTAGGGAAAGAAAGATTTCCTAATGTTACAAAAATAACCCGAGGCTCATGTATAGACCTCTCCCCAGGCATGCTCTGCAGACCTTGCACCGAGACCTCACTTTAACATGATCTCTACTGCAAACTTTTATTTAGATGGGTAGGAAAAAGCACTGCTGTGTTGGGTGTGCTCTTTGGGTGGCCGCTGCTCTTGCATCCTGGTAGAAAGGGCCCTTTCTGCATCATAGTCACAGTGCACCGCTGGGCTCTCAAGTCATAGATCAATGCCAAGGAACAAAATTGTAAACTTGCTCCATGACAAATCAGTGCTTTCCAATTATCCATGTGGACTTCATTTTTCATTTCCCCCTAGCAGCCATTTCAGACATCCTTCATTCTACTGACTTCTCCAAAGTACCCGTATTTCCTTTTCCAGGGAAAATGGAAGGTATCTGGGGAATGCTCTCCTAACGTGTCATTTACCTCTTCTAATCCTACAGCAATGCTGAAAAATCGCTTTTACCCCCCACAGTATAGTATGTTAGAAATGGAAGATTACAGATATTACGTAACTTACCCACAGCTGTCTGTCCTAGAGAAGGAATTAGATCTTTGAATCTTTGCGATATGGGCTCTGCCCTCAGGTATCTTCTCTAGAGGTGGAGATGTAAAACTTCCCTGTATGTTTTCAGTGTTTGTGTAAAAAGCTGTAGCCTCCTAAGGCACAGAAACGTACACAGCATAGAGAACATTTGATTTCACTTTTCCTATGTGTATTTCCTCTTAGCATGAGGATTATACCTGTAGCTGTTTGTCTCCCTAATGACCAAGCTAATGGTCCTGATCCAAAGGGGGAAGAAAATTTCCCTTCCTCAAATAAAACTATCTTCCCCAAATCAAAAGACTGCATCCCCAAATAGGGTTTGGGGAGACTGGAGTATTGCATCTATCTGTCTGTGTATCTATTTTTTCTCCAGTTTTTCTGAGGCATGACAGACACATAAAAGTTGTGTATATTTAAGGTGTACAACATGAAGTTTTGATGTATGTCTATAGAATGAAGTGATTACCACATTTAAGTTTATTAACATATCTGTCACTTCCCGTAATTACCATACTTTGTGTGTGGTGAGAACCCTTAAGATGTAACCTCTTAGAAAGTGTCCAGTACACGTTCTAATATTACCAACTATAGTCACTGTGCTGTCCGTTAGATCTCCAGAACGTACTCATTTTACAACTGCAGGTTTGTACCCTTTGACCAAAGTCCTCCATTTCTTCTACCCCCCCCCCCAGTTCCCTGGAAACACCATTCTACACTCTGTTTCCATATGTTTGTGTTTAGACTCCTCACATGTGTATAACTGAGATCATGGAGTGTTTGTATTCTGAATTTGGCTTATTTCACTCAGCATAGTGCCCTCCAGGTCCTTTTATGTTGTTGCACATGACAGAATCTCTTTCATTTTTTATAGTGAAATAGTATTCCATTGTGTACACAGACATGTACCACTTTCTCTTTATCTATTCATCTGCTGATGCACTTAGCTTGATTCTGTATCTTGGCTGTTGGGAATAATGCTGCAATGAATTTGGGAGTGCAGGGAGCCAAGACATCACCTCACACCTGTAAGAAGGGCTATAAGCAGCTCTAGGAGATGTAGCGATTTATGTACTAGTAATGATAGGAAAAAATGAACCTTTTGTATAAGTAGGCAGTAAAATCTTGTTAAAATGGAATAAACAGCAATCAAGATAATCCAAGTTAATTTTCCAAACAGGAGAAGGTACTTTAGAGATATAGCCCAAAGGAGGGTTGCTGGGTAATATGGTAGCTTTCTTTAATTTTTTAAGGAAGTTCACAGTGTCTTCCATGATAGTGTATCAATTTATAAACCCACCAACAGTGCAGAAGCATTTCCTTCTTTCCACCTCTTGGTCAAATCTTTCACTTGACTTTTTCTAATAGGCTTCCTGACAGGGAGTGAGGTGATAGCTCACTGTCAATGTTTAGTGATGCTGAACACCTTTTAATATACCTAACGGCCTTTTATATATTCTATGGAGAAAAGTCTACTCATGGGACCTTTGCTCATTTTTAATTATTTATTTATTTGCTATTGGATTAAGTGGGTTCCTTACATATTATGGATATAAGTCCCTTATCAACTATGTGGTTTGCAAACATTACCCACCAGCTGGTGGTTGCCTTCTGACTAGTTTTCTAGGGCTGGCATAACAAAATACCACAGACTGGGCGGCTTAAACACCAGAAATCTATTTTCTCACACAGAGGCTAGAAGTGCAAGATGAAAGTGTCAGCAAGTTTGGTTTCTCCTGAGGCCACTCTCCTGGCATGCAGACGGCTGCCTTCTTGCTGTGTCCTTACATGGTCTTTTCTCTGTGTACACTTGTCCCTGGTAACTCTTCTTATAAGGACAGTGGTCAGATTGGATTAGAGCTACACTAACAACTTCATTTTGACTTAGTTGCCTCTTTAAATGCTGCTACATTCTGAAGTACTGGGGTCTGGGACTTCAACATAGAAATTTTAAGGAGACATGTTCAGCCTATCCCACTTTCCTTCCCTGGGCATGTGATTGCTATGATCAGTCCCTGCAGCAATCACATAATCTCCTCTCCCCCCTAGTCCTCACTGTTTCCAACCCACACCATTTGTTGGGGTGTATCTCTGGGTGGTGCAGTGGTTTCTTCCTTGTATGGACTGTGCTATCCTTCAACATATCCTATGTCTGCTGTGCCCACTTTAGAAGTTGTCATCTCATGATTATTATTGCCTTCTCTCTAGTTAAAATATATATTTTTAAGGCATCTAAAATGCTCTCTACTTCCTTCTTATCAGCACTATTCAGCATAATGTTGTCAATCTAGTGAACCAGTGTGATATTTTATGGAATGTCTAGATAGTCAGCATCTCTATGCATTTTATTAAGGACAATTGATGTACCCCTAAGGCAACACTGTGAAGGGATACTGTTGGTCCCGACAGGTAAAAACCAACTGCTTCAAGCAGGTTTACAAATAGGTATAGAGCAAATGGCATTAGTCTACAGCTGTACACCAAGTGCCAGGTCCTGGGTTGATAGTACATTTGAGACAGCTGCTGCAATTGGAATCACCTCCTTTTTAAGTTTATCATTGTCTATAGTAATTTTCTTAGATCCATTCTGCACTGGCTAAACTGGTTAAATGGGAATATGATAAATATCATCACCTGTACTCCTTTTAAGCCTTTTATGGTAATCATGAATCCTTTCTAGCCATAAGGTGTTGTTTCTGGTTTACTATCCTGGAAGAGAGTGAAAATTCCAGGAGCTTCCCCTTAGCTCTTCCTAATAACGGCCACCATTCCATGGGGTAGGCAAATCAACGTGGGGATTCTACCAGTTGTTAAGTTGTGTCTATTCTGGTTACACATTCAAGAACTGGGAAAGTAATCACACCGTTGGTGTGTGGCTAACAGTGTTTTTTGTTTGCTTGTTTTTTTTTGTCCCTAGAAATTAGCATCAATTCAGAGCCAGAGTCTAGTAAACCTGAAAAGATCTGAGGTTTACCAATGCACAGTCACTCTGCTAAATGGCCACATATCTCTTTGGAGAAGGTTTAAAGGAATTTGTCTTGTGTATTGTGCCAATGGTGCATGGCCCTTCAGATTCTCCTTCAACTAAAGGATTCTGTGCATTGAGTTAGGTCTAAAAGCTGAGAGGCTGTGACTGTCCACCACAGCAACTCAAGTAGGATTTTGCCTATCTGATATACTTCATTTAGAGCTTTACCTGTTATAATTATCAAGCTATAATCTATTTAGCCTGTCTATATATTTTGTTCCTAGGGCATCTTGGTAAGGCAAGGCAGTCACCTCATCTTTGATGGTTATGTGCTCCTGGCCTCTGCTATTCTGGGATCCTATTAATCCCATTAGAATTAGGGAATCTATCTAAATAGATAGCACTCTGCCATCATAAATTTTCAAGCAGAGGAAGGCTAGTCTCCTCAGACACTGGAGGGCAACATATTTCCACTGATAAGAGAAAGTCAGAGTGATTTGGAGGGTTTAAGATTGTCAGTTTCATCTGAGTTCAACTCATGTCAAGTTTTGAGATTCTATTTTTTATCAATTAGCAACTTAACTTTTACTCAAGAAACTTGGCATGTATGTGAATTTAATAGTAGTTATAATTCAGCTACAGGAAAATTAAAATTTTATATTTGATTTTCAGCACTATCATTCTTACTGCTACAATAAATAGGAGCTTCTTTTAGAATTGTATAGAATTTCTGTGGTTCTCATACCATAACTCTGAAAGTTAATGGACCTGTGGTTATCATTTCTTTTTTACAAGCACTCAAAAGAATCCACCCCAGGGCAGTGCCTACGGCTCAAAGGAATAGGGCACTGGCCCCATTTGCCGGAGGTGGCAGGTTCAAACCCAGCCCCAGCCAAAAACTGCAGGAAAAAATAAAAATCCGCCCCACACCACAGTCCTTCTAGTTACCTTTATAATCATAGTGGTCAAGTGTAGCTGCCACTTAGGCTTCCAAACGTTCAGTGGCATTTCATCAAGACCAACAACAGGTGATTGCTTGATTAACTCTACCCTCATGGTTTTGTTAGCCGCATTCCATTTTCCTTGGTCAAGGAGCTCAAGCTCCACACCTCAATCAAACCAAATTCCAAATCTTATCTTTGCAGGCCTATTTCTTGGGTCTACTCCTGGGGCAGAAAAACCTTTATAAGAAAAAATATGAATTTAATGAGGATTAGAAAAATGAGGGATTCCTTAGTGAGAACTCTAGAGACTAAAGAAATAGCAACTATAAGGAGGTAACCTTACACTTTCCTCTTGGGCTGAGAGGTAGATTGTCCAGTGAAAAACCTTCCCATTCTCTCTCAGTCCTAAGATTTAGACCTTTGTGGAGAGGGTATAGCCTGCCTTAGTGAATGGTAGAGAAGTCACTGTGGTGCTGTATCTGCCACACTTAAGAATATCTGCCCTTGGCAACTTACTGCAGATGTTTCTATCATGACAGATAAGTTATTTATAGGACAGTGTTTCACACTCCCAGAGTTAGAGGTATGAGAGGAAGCTGCTGGCGATGGAGCTTGGCCCTTGAGAAAGCCAGGTATGCTGCTGCAAGAACCTGCCTACCTACATGCCAAAATCAGGAAGCAAACCCCCTTCCTTTCTCTAATGTCTCTTCAGTGCCCTCTACTGACAAAGCTTTAGACCCAGAAGGCAAAGGAGAGCCTTAAAAGGCCCAGATCCACTTTCACAGCGCAGTCAAAAAGGGTGAATTTGGAGCTGAGAAGCAATAATTGGATAACCGGCACACGCATCGCTTCAAAGATTCCCCCAGCAGATTTTGCAGTCAGATGTCTACATCTGCCCGGAGTTGGGGAGTCGGGAGCCTTTGGCAGGCTCTGTTCCGCCGGGTTTCAACAGGATGATACCAAAACCAACGGAGGAAAGGAAGAGCCCGCAGAGAACGCGCAGCCCTCTCCTGTTCTTCCCCTACAGTCCTTCACCGAGTATTCTTTCAAAACACGCCGACCCGGCGCTCTAGTAAACCTGGGCAACAAAAGGGACGTGGGTGGGAAGCTCAGCCCTTGGGGAACATGAGCTGCCGGCTCCCGAACGCCCCTGAAGGCCTCAACTCCGGCAAAGATGCCTCTCAAGTCACAAAAGCCTCCCGAGGTCTCCCTACCGCCGGGGCACAGGGGGACAGACGCGGGGCGGGCCCAGCGGGCGGCGCGCTCTGATTGGGCGCCGGGGGGCCCGCCTCCTCATCCCGGCGCGTCGGGAGGGGGCGGGGCCAGCCGCTCGCGGGGCTCCGGGGCTGCGGGCGCCTATCGACCCAGCGGCCGCAGCGCCGCCGCTGTCTCCTGTCGGTGGCAGGCGGTGCTGGAGAGCCAAGTGGCGCTGGATACCCGGCGCTTCCTCTCGCAGCTGCCGCCGCCATCTCCCTGTTTGCGGGGCGGGAAGGACGGAGGGGGCTTGCTGCTGCGGCTGGCGCGGGCTTCTCTCCGGGGACGGTCCTCTCCTCCGGGCTCTCCTTTCCTCCTCTACGCACTGCTGCCGCCCGCCCCCTGCGCCCTCCCCGCGCTGCCACCGCCAGACCCCTGCGCCCTTCCCGCGCAGCCCGGGGCCAGGCGGGGGAGGGTCTGGGCGGAGGGGGCAGGAGAGGCCGGTGACCCGACGCGCGCTCTGAGGAAACTCCTGCCGGATCCGTGCGCCCCGGCCCGGCGGTTGTCGGCGGCGCGGGCGGCAGCAGGAAGGGCTCAGTCGGGGGAGGTGGGGGCGGTGCCGCGGGCGGGCCCGACCGTCCCGGAGCTAAGTTGTAGGCTGAGGCTCCTCCCGACTCTGTTGCTTCCCCTTGGGCTTCCCCGACCTAACAGCGCGGCTTCGGCCCGGGAGCTGCCGACCCCGCGCCGCCTCTGGGTGAGGACACGCCTGCCCTCGTCGAGAAAACTTTTCCTGCCGACTCAGGGCGGCGGTGGCAGGAAGTCCGAGCAAGCGACCTGCCCTCCGCCGAGCCCCGGGCGTCGGCACCGAGTAGCGAGCAAGTTTGTGGGGACCCCTTCTCCACGGACGGCGAGTCTCGCCTCGACGGAGCGCCTGGCCCCGAGGAGGGCGGCGGGCCAGGGCGAAGGCCAAGGGCGCGTGGTGGCGCCGGAGGCGAGGAGAGGAGCGCCGCCGGGACCCGCGCCCGAGAGCGCCGAGGGCGCGCAGCCGGGGAGAAGGGAGCCTCCGGCGGCCGCTGCTTAGAGTCCACAGTCCGCTGCCTCCTCCGGGTGAGGACAGTGTCCTGGCCCCTAGTCTATTCGGGGAAAATGAAGTTAAGCCGCCAGTTCACCGTGTTCGGCAGTGCGATCTTCTGCGTGGTGATCTTCTCGCTCTACCTGATGCTGGACCGGGGTCACCTGGACTACCCTAAGAACCCTAACCGCGAGGGCTCCTTTCCCCAGGTGAGTACCTGAGAGCCGCGGCGCGGGGCTCCGAGGGGCGAGGCGTGGGGGCCGTGCACTTGCGTGCCGCTCCGCGTCGGGGCAGGCGAGGCCGAACCCGAGGCGGTCGGAGCGTCCTCCAGCTGGGGTTCTGTTGCGCTCGGACGGCGGTGATCGCGAGCTGGGAGTGCGGAGTTAACAAAGTGCTGACCAGCGTGCGGTGGCGGAATCGCGCTCGTAGCCGGGCCCGTGGGGTGGCCTGGGGCACCTGCTGGCCGGGACCCGACGCGGCATGGGACGCCCCCTCGCCGGCGCGACGCGGGGGTATTGCGGTGTGCTGTCCTCCGGCTCGCACGGGGTTAGGCCGCCGGCTCAGACCCCCTGCGCGCACCGAGTCCGGGAAATGGATCCGACATTACCCCTCCTAGGCATTTTTATTTTCTTTCTTTTCACTGCCCCTTTGGAGAGAAAAGTTTATCGCGGCCGTTTTAGATGTGGATCTGCAGGTTGGTTTAGTGTCGTCATTGTCCAGCGATCACATCTGGTTAGTTAGCAGCAGGCGTGGGGAGCGGACCCGGGAAGCGCGTGCTGTACTGCGGCCGGAAGCTGTGGGGCGCTCAGTTCTGCGCCCAGTGGTTAAATCGGCAAATCAGTTGGAAGACATCTGTCTAAAGTCTTTTGTTTAAAGTTACTAAAAATAAGCAAAACGGCCACAATATGTTCTGTTTGGAAAGGTACCGCGCCGCGTGTGCGAGTTCGGTTTCAAGTTACTTGCCAGTGGTCTGTACATAATCGGAAATTTTAGTAAAATTGCGTTTTGTGTGCTGTGTTCTTAACCAATGAGCCTGAAGAAATCAAACCCTGACCAGCTAATCTAACAACTACTACTTAGGGCTGGAGAAAGACAGGATGCAAATTGTTATTTTAATTTGTCTTGGTATTAATTTATAGGAACAAAGAGTATCCTTGCCATTTCTTCTGATATGCTAGGGCCAATGGCTTGGGTTTAACTGAAATTCAAGTACAAATTTTGCTTGAATTGTATGAAAGTGAAAAAATACCCCTTATCCAGGGGTGAATACAGAGCGCTCAAAATGAATTTCAGATGAGAGGTATTAACAATCTTGCTGCAGACATACGTATCAGATTTTTAAAAGCTTCTGCTTCCCCTGGGTAGTATGACAGAGAAAATATGAAACAAGCATTATAGGCATTTTTAAATCTTGACCTTAGAGTTTCCCCAGTGCTTGTTGATGAAGTTAGAAAAAAGGCAAAAGGAGTCCTAACTTTAGTTTGATACAATTTTGGGTTGAAGAGCAAAAGGAGTCCTAAGTTTAGTTTGATACAATTTTGGGTTGAAAATTACTGTGATTTCTTTCCCTTCAATAACCCCATTTTCAGAATTTCTTCTTTTATAGGAAAAAAATTATAAAAGCTAATGTATGTTACTTAAAGTGTTATCTTAAATAATGTCCGTTGGCTTGATGATCACTTGAAAATGATTTATGCAAACATCTGGGCTGGGATTCTCTGGCAGCCTTGACATTTTACTCTGTAAAAGAGTGACTCATTCAGTTACTGGGAAATCTTACAGCAGGAAAAGTTAGTTTCCATGTTTTACGATCCATCCCTTGTCCTCAGTGAGGGGCTGAAGTTCTGCTTAAGGTGTACAGCATCTGATCGAAGGTGACAGTGGCTGCTGGAGAAAGCCCTGTGCCTATGTGGTGTTCTGAGTAGTAAGGGAGGGGGTGTGCAACATGGAGCTTTGTGTACTTGACGTGGCCTTTCTCAGATTTTTTGTACTGGGTTTTCACTGTAGGAAGAAGATAATTCTTTGCTGTTTTAGTACTTGGAGGGCCACTGAATCCTCGAAGCAGATAGACATTATAAGCCCTCTGTGAGCTTATGTATGACATTAGGTTTTTTGTCTCAAACCCATGATGAACTGGGTTCCCAGAACCATCAGCCGTTATGTGAGAAACTAAGATGTGGAGAGATTAATTTGCCCAAGGTCATACAGCTAAAAACTGAAATTTGAAGAGGCAGCCTTTGAAGTCTTGGCTGTTAGACACTGCTGTCTTGGCTGCGGGGCATCTGTTGTTGCCTACTGTTGAGGCTGGGGCCTGCTTGTGCAAAGACCTGATGTGTAACAGGATGTAAAGCTTGTTGCTCTTTGGCACCTGAGTTTAAATATGTATTTTTAAAGGAACTTTAATTATGAAGCCATAATGCATGTGGGTGGCTTTCTAAAACATTTCATCTTTGAGATGTATACCTTTGCAGAATGTCTTCCAGCTCACTTAGAGCTAAATATTATAAGAAAACTATTATGCAGCATAGCATCTAAAACTTGATTCTTTTTGTTAGAGACAGAATCTTGCTCTGTTGTCCAGGCTAGAGTGCAGTGGTGTGATCATAGCACACTGCAACCTCTTAACTCCTGAGCTCAAATGATCCTCTCCTGTAATCCTAGCTTCTGAGTGGGTAGGATTACAGGTGTGTGCCACCATGCCTGGCCAATTTTTAATTATTTTTCGTAGAGACACAGTCTCTCTTTGTTGTTCTGGCTGGTCTCAAACATCTGGCCTCAAGTGATCCTCCTACCTTGGCCTCCCAAAGTGCTTGGATTACAGGTGTGGCTTACTGTTCCTGCTGAGTTGATTTTTTTTTTTTTTAATCTATTTCTAACTCCATGTTAATGTTAATTTGATGACAATGCCAAACAGCAAAAGGAGGCTTCAATATATTTCTTTGGTAAGTTTGCGTGCTGAATTCTTGAGTTTTAATAGAGACACGAGCCAGTTGGTCACTGTATGTCATTTTTGGTATTTGGTAGAATATCTAGAAAGATCTTGAGTTCCTCTAAATTGTCCATTTTTTAGTTGGTTTCAGTTCATAAGGAACCTTCACTAAGGTATAAGGTTCATGATATAAGCAAGATATTAAAACCATCATAGATTGAAAGCCATCTACTTATTTGGCCTTTGTTCTTTTTCTGTGCCCCCACAACTCTGTGATTCCCACTCCTTGGCTAGACTCTGGGGCAGGAGTGGGCCTGCAGTGGGTGCTTTAGCTCCTCCACCCTGGAGCAGCTGCTTGCCTCTGAGATAATCTTTGAAGGTTTTTCCTGTGTTTCTGGGAGGAATTCTTTTGAGGACTGGAGGCAACAGGTGGCCTAGTCTGTTTTAGCTCTTGTATTTCAGGTTTAAAAAATCTCAGCTGAACAAATTAATAAAAATTCCCCTCTGAATGAGAGGTTGGCCAGGGCCTAATGCCCTCAAAATACAGTGTGATGACTTGTAAGAATGTGAACAGATGGAAAGGGGAAACAGTGTTAAGATCTTCCTGAAATTCATCATTACTTCTTATAAGCAGATTCTGTAAGTTGCTTGCTATTTTGTTGTATATAATAGGATGTCTTATTAATGTCTTATGTTTGGATCCGGAGAATTAAGGAGTCAGGTTGTGTGTAACAAATGATCAATCTTTCTTGAAATAACTGGTATAGCATCTGACCCTAGGGAGTAATAGTAATGCTTGAAATGCAGAAATTGAGACTGATGACAAATGTGAAAGTGAAGTTCAGACTTTGTCTTTGCTCTTAGATAACTTTTATCATGTGAGAAAGTGAGAATGTCTTTAAATGAGTTTGATATAAAGCCCTTGGAAGGTTGGGCTTACATGGCTTTTGTCTTTCGGTAACTTTTATTGTGAAATTACAATAAAAAGAAATGTGCTTAAATGCTTTAAGAGCATTAGTATTTCTTAAAAGAGTCCTGCACAGAAGGTGTTAATAAAAGTTGACCTCATGGTAACAAATATAAATTGGACCTTAATCTACCAATTTTGGTGGTTTCTTTTTTGTTTTTGTTTTCTTAAATCTGTAAATCTTGAGAGTGACTTATAAGAAAAAACATGATCTTCCCCTGCCTCCAGTGCAGACTGTTTATGAACAATAGCACTTGATGCTGGGGTTTATTCAGGTTAGGCTGAGGCAGTTTGTCTCATTTCTTGGGTTATGTAGTACTTAAGATCTGTGCCTGATGGGAATTGATAGAACTTTGATGGTGGTGGTAACCAAGGTGAGGGCTCCTCCATTCTTTCCCGACTCCAGCAGGTCTGCACACTCTCCCTGTGACTCAGTTTCACTTTCTGTAAACCAGCTGGGCCAGGCACTGCCTGTGGTCTGAAAGTTTTCCTTTATTTCCTAATTGAATTGAATGTGGTGTTCTCAGGTGAATACTGTTATTAGGGCCTAAACCAATATTTGTGTCAGGGAGATGTCACAATTGTGTTTATTTGAAGAGCGTTTTCTCTGTTACATGTTAACTTGCATTAAGGGATATCTGGGCTGTGGGCAAAATATTGACTAAAATGACCACTTATTTGTTGTTTTTGAGTCAGCTCTTGATTTTTGTGATAGATGTTCAAACTCATGCCAATTTTGAAAGACTGAAGTGTTGAGACTTTTCCAGAAGTAGTTCAGTAGCTGTTACAGGTCACCTGCTTTATTCTTAGTTTTTTGCATTCAGCAGTCTTTAAATAAATTTTTGGAATTATTATTATTTTTTTTCTCTAGAGACACAGTCTTGCTCTGTAACTGAGGCTGGGCACCAGTGGCACAGTCATAACTCACTGTAAACCTCCACTTCTTGGGCTCACATTTAGCTTGGCTTACTTTTTTCCTTGCTCCCCAGCATTCATAGCGGTAATCTTTGAGAAACTGGAGGAGTATTCAGCAGCTTGGATGATCTATGATTGCTGCATTTTGGCATTTTTGGCCCCTCTGTCTTGGTGGTGAAGTTCAGATAACAGCTTTTTCAAAGTTCATTGTGGACGAAGGCAAGGAGGAGGAACTCTTCTTAAAAGAGTGCATTTGGGTTGTTTTCTTAGTTATTAGTGGGTTGATCAAGAGAGGAAGGAGAAGATTTGAGCTAAAACAGGTTTCTGTTTCGGTTTTAAGGCTGAAACCATGTTTAAGTACAAACAAGTTTGAAGATTAATTGTGCTGAAATGGAGCTCATACCTAGTGTTTTTGAGAGTATTGCTAACTTTTCCTTGTGATAGGGAGGAGGTAAATTATTTGACTTGACGAACTCTGTCTCTTGAAGTTATAGCATAACTTTTCTAAGAGAGAGTATATTTAAAGGTATTATTTTACTTTTATTAAGCCAAGCGGATCGTAGGTATGCATATCTAGTTAAATTATTAAAAATATTAAAATATTTTAACGTTAAACTTCTAAATCTAACCTACTGTTTTCTAAAGAAAAGATCAACCTTCAAGCACTTTGGTTAAAACTGTACATACTCTACCTTTTGCTACCTCTATCCAGGGTTTCACAACCTCTTTACTATTGACACCTTTTTACCATCAGCACCTTTCTCTCTCTCCTCCCAATTATAAAAACCAAAAATGTCTCCAGACAAACTACTTTGGCTACAGTCTAGGCAAAGACACTTGGCTGGCATTTTGCATTCTAGGAAGGGGTGATCAAAAGGCTGAGTTCTCACACTCAAAAGGACAATTAGCACTTTTTGATGGATGAACACTCTTCTTTTTCGGGATGCCTAAAATTCACTTGCATATTTAGGATTCTAGATTGTAATATGTTATAGAAAATCCAAGGATAGTTATATTCATAGGTCAGTTAAAGGAAAAAAAATGGAAGATTTTTATAATAGAACAATTTTTTTCAGTCTTTTCCAATTGGACGTAACTTATTCTGAGAAAAACATGGTTAGGTCATTGTAAATAGATCTTTTTACTTTTTGTAAGCTGAACTAGAGGTTGGCAGTTGTCCAGATTTATTCCCCTTGCATAGGAAGATAAGATATATTGATTAGTATCAAGGTAGTATAAAAGTTGTACACAAACATAATTTGAAATGTCTGACATTTCTGGCTCAGCGCCTGTGACTTAAGCAGCTAAGGCGCCAGGCAGATACACTGAGCTGGTGGGTTCAAATCGAGCCCAGGCCTGCCAAACAACAATGATGGCTGCAACCAAAAAATAGCTGGGCGTTGTGGCGGGCCCCTGTAGTCCCAGATCCTTGGGAAGCAGAGGCAGGAGAATTGCTTGAGCCTAGGAGTTGGAGGTTGCTGTGAGCTGTGACGCCTCTATCCAGGGTGACAGCTTGAGGCTCTGTCTCAAAAAAAAAAAAAAAAGTCTGACATTTCCTCAGGCAGGCTATTTACTTTTTTCAGCCTTTTATTACTTTTATTTCTGTTAATTCTGATGATTCTGGGTATGACATTTTATATATCTTTTTAAAATGAGAAAAAGAGAAAGAAAATAAAGAAAATAGATAAAGACTTCCCTCCTCCTATTCATTTTATTTTGTCCTCTAAATAGCATTTTTTATGAAAGGGAGAAGGAGATGAGAGCAGGAAAAGAATAAAGTTCTTGGCAAATATCTTTCTTCTTTCTCTTCTGTCTCCAGGGCCTCTTGGTCTTGAACTCTGCCAAAGTCAGCTAGTTATGAATCACATCCTTCTGCCTCCTGTCTTTCTAGGCCCAGAAACTAGAGTGGGTTTTACATTTTCTTGAGGTTTTATTTTCTTTTAAAACTGCTGTTTTTATTACAGCAGTTAAACTTATTATTTATTTATTTGTTTTTAAATTTCAGAATATTTGGGGGTATGAATGTTTTGGTTACATAAATTGCTGTGTATAATTTGCGGTTTGAATCCAAGTTATAAGTGTGCCTATCACCCAGACAGTGTGCAGTGTACTTGTTGGGTGTTAATTTCCCCATTGCCTTCTTACCCCTCTCACCTGCTTGATTTCTGATGAGTCTTATTTCCATATGTGCATGTAGTGTCGATTGATTAGCTCCCATTTAATAGTAAGTTTTCGGGGCATTTGTTTTTTCATTCTTGTGTTACATCACTTAGAAGAATAGTCTCCAGTTCTTTCTAGGTTAATATTAAAAGTATTAGTTCTCCATTTCTTTCTTTTTTTTTTTTTTAATGGCTGAGTAGTACATCATGTTATACATTTGATTAATCCACTCATTGATAGGACTTGAGTTGTTTCCGTATCTTTGCAATCGTGAATTATGCTGCCATAAACATTTGAGTGTAGGTGTCTTTTTTTCCTTTGGGTAAATATCCAGCAGTGGGATTACTGGATCAAATGGTAGGTCTATTTTTAGTTCTTTGAGGTATTTCCATAGTACTTTGCATAGAGGTTATACTAGTTGGCAGTCCTACCAACAGTGTAGAAGCGTTCCTGTCTCTCCTCATCGACACCAGCATTTGTTGTTTTGGGACTTTTTTGATAAAAGCTATTCTCAGTGGAGTTCTGTGATGTCTCATTGTGATTTTAATTTTCATTTCCCTGAAGATGAGAGACATTTGAAGATTTTTTCCATAGGTTTGTTGGGCATTAATCTGTCTTCTTTTGAAAAGTTTCTGTTTATGTCATTTGCCGACTTTTTAATGGGGTTGTTTGATTTTTTTCTTGCTGATTTGCTTGAATTTTTTGCAGATGCTTGTTATCATTCCTTTTCAGATGGACAGCATGCAAAATTTTCTCCTATTCTGTAGGTTGTCTATTTTAATTTGATTAGGTCCCATTTATTTTTGTTGTTGCTCTGATTGCTTTGGAATCTTTTTCATAAATTCATTGCCTTGACTGATGCCTATAAGAGTTTTACCAACATTTTCACAGCTTAGTAGTGTTTAATGACATAGACACAGTTATGGTTAGTATGATATCTACTATCTACAATTATCTCTGGCCACTTGGATGCAACAGTGGCAGAGTTGAGTAGTTGGAACAGACATCACCTGGCTCAGAAAACCTGAAATATTTTCTCTCTGGTGCTTTTCAGAAAATATTTGCCAATCTCTAGTTTAAACTGTATTTCTTTGTCATTAACATTGGAGGCAGCTTTTATGGTTAGATCTGTTGAAACAAAGGTGGGCTAACTAAAAACAAGCACTTTTCGTGTAAACTGGTCATTAGATAAGCATTGGTTAAACTTTGTGTTTGCAGAGTGTGTGGTTTAGAACTCATGTGGTTTGTACATTTCATAGATTTCCTGGTATCTTTGGGGAACTTCAATTCCAGAGCATGGGCACGCCTGACCAGTTTAATTTGTTTCCTTTTATCACCTGAAGGTTTCTAACTATACGACCACTCTGAGAGTGAGATTTCTGGGCCAAAGGACTGTGCAAAATCGATCCATAACTTCAAGATTGAAAACCATGACTTTATAATATTTTAAATGTGCTGTAATTCACAGATGGGCTGAATTCTGGGCCCAATCTGACAGGGTAGGTTAGCCCAGGTGTAGGTGTCTTGTACATAAGCCATAAATATAGACCAGAACTCGCTGGGATCCTACAGATTGCTCAGCTTAGAGGCAGGGAACTGCTAGGTTGACAGTAGAGGTACTGGGCTCTTCTTCTGCTTATCAAAGACAAGTTAATTTTTGCTAATTTTCATCATTTTCTTTACTCTGAAAAATTGTGTCATGTTCTTCCCTGATTTCCATTACTATCATCTTTAAATTACAGTACGCTTATTGTGAATGAAATGGGGGTAATGCATCTCAGAGTAGTATTAAGGTGAGTGTTGAGTAGAGGTTTTTAAAGTATTTTAAAGTATTTTCCATTTTCAAGTGTATATATTTGTGTATTTTGTATATGTATTGTGGACTTCCTACTGGCTTCCTTTGCACATCCTTTGAAAGTCTAGAGACGTTTCATGCTTTTTCCAAGAGCAGCGCAGAGCAGAGCCCAAGTCTGATCCTATGCTGTGCTTTTGGCAGGGGCCTCATTATCCTGCATGAGACTAGAGAGCTAGTCTAGTCACTGGACTTTGCCAGTGATTTGTTTTTAAACACTTCAGCATTTATAAAAATATAAACATACAAATTCAAGTGGAATAGAAAGGCATACATTGACAATTGAGACCTTCTCCCTTCCTTCCCACCTCTCTTCTCTGAGAGTCTCACTTTTGACCATTTCTTCATTGTTTCTTGAATAGGTCTTGTCTAATCCTAAATATATGTTTATATCTCTTTTTGGATTTTTTTTCTAATTTCGAGCTATTGTTTTCCTTAATAAAAGATGAGGAATTAAATTTCATGCCTCCTCTTCTTTCTACTTTTTAAACTTTTGTTATTTAATTCTTTGGTTTGATAAACCTTAACAAGTCTTTTTTTTTAAGAGACAGAGTCTCACTTTATCGCCCTTGGTAGAGTGCTGTAGCGTCACAGCTCGGCAACCTCCAGCTCCTGAGCTTAGGCGATTCTCCTGCCTCAATCTCCCAAGTAGCTGGGACTACAGGAGCCTGCCACAATGCTGGGTTTGAACCTTCTACCTTTGATATATGGGGCTGCTGCCCTACCCACTGAGCCGCAGGCGCCACCCATTAACAACTCTTGATGATGTAATTGCATTTATTTTCCTGATCCATCAACTTTAGATCTAGTGTCTTCACTCCTCTATTAAGGATGCTAGTGGTTCTCTGCCACCTTCCACTCACTTTGTTTTGCCTCCTCATGTCCCACCCTCCCTCAGCCTTCTCTTATGAGACGAGCCTTATGTCATCTGCATTCATTATGTGACTGAATGTCTTACATTTCTGACTCTTCATTGATTACAAAAATGAAAAACCAGTAAACAAGTGCACAGAATTTTAATTAGATAGGAGGAATAGGTTCTAGAGATCTATTGTACAACATGGTGTGGTGACTATAGTTAATAACAATGCATTCATTATATCTTGAAAATTGTAAGAGAGTAAAATGAAGTGTTCTCACCACAAAATGAATCATGTGATGTAATGTATATGTTAATTCCCAAGCCATGTCCAACGTATACATTTTTTAAAACAACATGTACATTAAACGTGTACAATTTTTATGTCAATTGAAGAATAAAAAATGTTAACGAAAACCAGTAAATAGCATTTTTAATTTTATGATAATATAAATACTGTTCAATATGTATCAGGTAGTTTGGCCTCATAAAGAAGGAGGGATGATCTTGTGTCATTACACATGTGTCACTTGCAGGAAATAGTCTAAGCATCAGAGCAAGTGAATTCTCTTATCTTCTATTCCAGCTGGTAAGAATGCTGTATTTCAGCTTCCTTTACATCTGGACCATGACTTTCTTGTGTAGCTTTTTGTTTCCCTGTCTATTTCTAATTCCTTTCTCTTTTTCTTATTGACAGAGGATATAGACGTTATTGAATCCTGTCTATTGAATCTCATTATTTTGAAAATCGTTCTACACTCAGCATGCCTCAATATTTTGGTCCCTTGTGCCTTCACAGGCTCGAAAGTATGCAGATTGCCATTTTGTTGTTGTTGTTCACAAATTAATGTTTGCTCAGATTGCCAGGGCTGGCAGTATTATGTTTCCTTTGTGAGGAGAAGCCCTTTCCCTTGAGGGAAGGACCCTGGGCCTGAGGAGACACCTTTGCAGGATTTGCCTTCTGTGGGGGAATGTGGAATTGACGGGTCCTGGCCCCACTGGTAATGTTTTACCTGAGGAGCATTAGAAGATGGAAGCCTGAAAATGTGAATCGTTCTCAGAATCATTTTCTACATTAAAACAAACAAACAAAAACCCCCCAAAAGTCCTGAATTGGCATTTTTAGAATCCAGTGAGATAGTCATTCTTTTACAGTCACCAGCATCCTGGAAAAGTCATACATATGAAAAAGTCTGACATAGAATTTTAAAGTAGGAAGGGTCCTCCCAGGTCAGGTCATTTTTAATCTTTGATTTTTCAATAAGGGCACTGAGCCACATAAACTAAACCTCAGCAATCTGTGCAGCCACAGCCTACTGGGATATGCATCCTGCACTAAATCAGTGGCCTCTGTGCTGTACCACCCCCGGCATATATTTGAGAATATACTATGTGTTGGGTGGAATTATGGAAATTATGATTGACATACGTTGGTTGTGCTTTGAAAGAGCTTCTTAGTTATTTGGAGAAACACAACTGCCATCTGTGAAACAATTAGAGACAGTCAGGTGCTGTTTAATTATTCATTAGAAGAGTTAACTTACAGAGGTTCTAGAATAGTACCCAGCACATATAGTAAGTACTCAGTAAAAGTTAGTTATTATCAAGGGACAGACAGCGTATTTGGTACCAGGCCCCTTTTCTAGTTTCCGGTGGTGCAGGAGCTAAGAATATAGTGAGTGTTCGTGGTCTTATCTTACATTTTTGTTATCAAGGCAAAGGCATTAAAAAAGCAGGGGTGTCTAACTTTGCTTTTCTTTGCTGTACATTGGAAGAATAAGAGTTTTATTGGACCCCAAAGTAAATACACAAACACTAAGGAAAGCTAATTTTCAAAAATTAAAAAATAAAAAGGCCCAGCCATCCTTTTTCTGATATTTAGCACCACAAAGATGCAAAAACAGTCCTCAGAAAGTCAGCATGCACCCATGGCCACAGGTTGGATGCACCTATTTAAAGGGAATAGAGAAATAGAACTAACTTCTGGTGATAGCCTAGCTCAGGTTGACCAAGGCGACAGGAAGGAATCTAAGTTTTTCTGATTGAGTAGAACTTAGATGGGAAAAAACATTGCTAGTGTAAAGTACCAGGGTTTGGAAGGCTTGTGGTCTGGGAGGAGATTGGCTTGGTTTAGAATCACTCTTCAGAGCCTATGAAGAGTAGTTGAGAAAATACCACAGGTAGTTCAGCATCTGATGTGAATCACCTTCGAGCCAGTGTGCAAAGTGAGGGATTTGATGGTAGGACAGGCTCCACTCCAAGTTATTGAGTGTACAGGCAGCTTCTTGGAAAAAGCAGTGTTAGATAATTTTGTAGAAAATTTTAGACCTGGAAGGGAGCTAAGAGAATATTCAATCTAGATTATTCTGGTAGCAGTGTGTAGGAAGACTCAGAAGCAAGAAGGCAGCTGAAAATCTGTTTGAGGTAATACAGACATAAGGCAGCAAATCCCTGTACTAGCGTGGAATTGGCTGGAATCAAAAGAAAGAAAAATGTAGAGACATTGTATAAAGAGAAGCATCAGGACTTTTTAACAGATCTGGTAAAGGATAATAATGGGTGGCTTGAGTCAAACATTTTTCTTCCATCATTTTCCCTTGGGGTGTCAGAGACTGGTTGTACTATTTGCAGAATGGAATAGTTAGAAAGAAAAGCTTGTTTGGGAAGCCAAGTTTGGTTTCATTTAGGATGAAGTGGATGCCAGTGGAAATAGCCAAGTGGGCTGGAGTGCCAGAGAGAGCTGGGAGAGAGATGCCGCTGATCTGGTAGTCATCAGCATAGTGGAGGATGAATGAGCTCACTCGGGTGTGCTACGAGAAGAGAACAGAGCCACGTACATATCTTATAGCCAAAGCCCCGCCGCTTATGTTAAGATTATTGTGCAGCAGATGTTAATAAAATAAAACAGCTTTATCCAAATTGTCAGAAACTGGCTCATGGATCAGCTTACCTAAGAAGAGATAAGATTATCAGAAGGAAGGATTTCAGAGAAATGTCTCAGTAGGAGACTTAAAAAGACCCTTCTTGGGCAGAACCTGTGGCTTAAAGGAGTAGAGCACTGGCCCCATATGCCAGAGGTGGTGGGTTCAAACCCAGCCCTGGCCAAAACTAGAAAAAAAAAAAAAAAAGACCCTTCTTATCTTTGGCACAAATTATGGAACTAAATTATTTTTTCTAGGTTTTAAGAAAAGAAATCACTCATTTGTATGTGTATGTATGTGTATGGTGGAGAGGGAGAAATTTTATTAAGGATCAAAAGACAATACCCTGAATGGGGGCTTATCACTGAAGGTTGTTCTGAAGGTCAGACAGGTTCTGAGAATACCCTCAGACTGCCTCTTGTTTATAGTAAAGAGGAGCCTCTTGGCTTGGTGCCTGTAGCTCAAGTGGCTAGGGGGCCAGTCACATACACCAGAGGTGGAGGGTTCGAATCCAACCCTGGCCCACCAAACAACAATGACAACTGCAACAACAAAAAAAGAATAGCTGGGTGATGTGGCGAGCACCTGTAATCCCAGCCACTTGGGAGGCTGAGGTAAGAGAATTGCTTAAGCCTAAGAGTTGGAGGTTGCTGTGAGCTAACTCCATGGCACTCTACCCAAGGTGACAGCTTGAGACTCTGTCTCAAAAAAAAAAAAAGAGGAGCCTCTCTTGTTTGGTTGGTGGCTGACCCTATAAACTGAAGAAGTTAAACTATCTTTACCTCTTGAAAATTTGTAGGATCAGATAGATGATGGCAACTCTTGAGATACAAGATATTTCTTGTGGCTTTTAGGAAGAAGATCTAGCCGCTAAATAAACAAAAACAACAAACCAGATTTGAGAAGAACCCGAGAAATTTGTACTCTTAACTCCTCTTTGACCACGGATGGTATGATGCTTAGAAGTCGTCATTATTATCGTGCCATGTCTTACTCTGCAGTTGTTACTTCTGATGTGGTGCTCGTGTCTCACGTCATGCTGCAGGCCAGTTGATTCATATGGATTTTTATAAGGAAAGGCAGTAGGAAAGAATCGGTAAAACTTTAGAATCTGCACGCTGGTAAAAAGTAGTGAAGAAATTTAGAATTTGTAATAATTGCAATAGGGTCTGCCTAAATGCCTGTCTCCTGTCAAGGAATAGAAGGGACTCATTCAGGAAAAGATTGGTATAAATGAGACTGAAGGGGGGCGTGATTATCTGCTTAATACGTTCCTGCCTTCAGTGAAGACTTTCTAAAACTATTTCTGTATGAAAATGATGTCAGACATGATTATTGACAGTTACTCTCTTTTTTCATTAAAATTGTATTTTTCAGAATTTCTTGTATAACATTATGTTGACAGAACTTTTGCCACCTGATCATAACATACAATCTATGCCTCTAATCCATGGGGGAATGAATTTAGGTAGTGTAAGTGGATAATAGTATACAAAGACAGGCATATTTAAGAAATATAAGACAGATAAACCAATACTTGGGCAGTCATGGTCTAGACCAGTGGTTCTCGACTTTCCTAATGCAACGGCCCTTTAATACAGTTCCTGCGGGTTGCGACCCACAGGTTGAGAACTGCTGGTGTAGATGGTAGTAACATCACCCTGTTTACCTAGGATTTGTTGTAGCCTGAAAGTGCTTCACGTGAACTTTCATGCAAGTCCTTGAATGGGAAACACTGTTGACAGAATATCTCAGAACACCAAGCGTAAGCATATTAAAAATAAGTTTTATAAGGAGTATCAGTGATTTTTTTTTTTTTAAATTCTTCCAAAAATAGTGTTTCATAGGTTGGGAAGTAATGAATTGAAGAGAGAGTTCTATTAGTCAACAGTTAATTTGCTTAGTGCCTCTTAATTGCAGTTATTAAGTGGATTAGTAAGTAATGAATCTGTATTTTATTAAAATTTTATAATCTAAACATTTTGCCCTATTTATATGTAACCCTTTTTTCAATCATTTTAAAAAAGGGCATCTATTTTGCACACTCTCACTTGGTACAATAGTGTGGTGCCTAAAATGTTGCCTCAGCAGGAGGTAGTTTCTGAGCAGCTACATTGGGCTGGAGCAGGTGGGACCATGTGGTTTTAATCTAAACATGCATCTGAAAACTCATAGGGTGGAAATGGTGCTATCTTGTGGAACCCGTAGAAAGTGCCAGCAACTAGAGTCCTGACCATGTTTTCAAAGGAGGGTGGTGGCTGGGCACAGGGACTCATGTCTGTAATCCTAGCACTCTGGGAGGCTGAAACGGGGGGATTGCTTGAGATCAGAAGTTCAAGATCAGTGTGAGTAAGAGCAAAAGCAAGACCTCGTCTCTATTAAAAATAGAACGATTAGCCGGTGTGGTGGTGCATAGTGCCACCTACTTGGGAGGCTGAGTCAGGAGGGTTGTTTGAGCCAGGAATTTGAGGTTGCAGTGAGCTAGGCCGTGGTACTCTAGCCAGGTGACAGACCAAAACTCTTTCACAGAAAAAAAAAAAAAAAAAAAAACCCAAACTAATAACTAGAAAAGGAGGGGGATGAGAGGATGGGTTGCTGTTATTATTCTGTCAGGGCCGGGATCCTTGCAAGGGTGTTCCAACTATGTCCTGTGGGCTGTATGGGGTTACTGGAGGACTGTTTTATCTTATCTGAGGTATCAGATACCGAGAAAGATATGCACAGACTTTTTTTTTTTTTGCTCATCAGCTTTTGTTAGTGTTTTATTTAATGTGTGGCCTAAGACAACTCTTTTTCCAATGTGCAGCAGAAAAAACAAAAAGGTTGGACACTGCTGTGAGTGATTCTGACAGCTCAGTTTAGTGGTGGCCCAGGTGTAGTCACAGTGCCTTGAGTACCCTGCCAGGGCAGGGATGATGTGCTCAGAGCCCCTTGGCATTCTTGTCGTATAGCTTCACCCCAGCAGCTCTGCTACTATCATGCCTAGGCAGGTGTGAGGTTTATGAATAATGATTCACCAGGGCAGAGAAAGTCTTGCTTCTGAGACTTGGTAAGGTATTATGTTAATTAGTGTTCTTTTTGCTCACATGAGGGCATTTAGTTCTTTGAATGGATAAGTTAGTGGCTGCACAAGGACAATACCTTGGAAGAAATTCAGGCATGTTAAGCTTCAGGTCTGGAAAATACCATTAGAAGGTCATTTGTAACAGTGGCTCGTGGCTTGCTGATAGAAAGGGGGAGGTATGTGTGAAACTGGGTATAGCCCCATCTCACACTCTTTTTTTGGCTTTAGCATTATACTTCTTCTTTTTTATTTTTTATTTTATTTTTATTGTTGGATTCATTGAGGTTACAAGAAACCATGTTACACCAATTGCATTTGTTGGGTAAAGTCCCTCTTACAATCACATTTTGCCTTCAAAAGGTGTGGCACACACCAAGACCACACCCCCCTCGCTCCTTCCCTCTCTCTGCTCTTCCTTTCCCCACAGCATTATACTTCTTAAGCTATGGAGCAAGCACTTGAGGGGTTACTTAGAATTTTATCAAACTAAAAAGCCTTCCTGTTAAGTGCCTGGGATCTGACTAAATAGGATTTTTCTGTGTAGGTTGAATAGTGGCTGGGTGACCAGGCACTGCTGTAATGATGACATTCCTGCTGGAAATACAGGCGCTCTTTTACCAACTCACATTTCATTCCTCCATTTAGCTTAATGCCACAGTTCTTAACTGGGGATGTGTGAGAGTCGCCTGGTGAACCATTTAACATTATGAAAGGTAGATCCTCTCATTTTTCTTGGTAATCCCATTTGTTCCCATTGCTTGAAATTGGTATCTGTTCTGACCACTCCAGTTTATGTGTTGAGGCTGACTTCTCTCCCTAGTTCCAGACATGCGTGTCCACTAATGTCACCCTGCAGATACCTAATAGTTTCAGAACATTGCACTTGTCCCTCTGTCTGCTCCTCCCCCAGAACCCCTGATTTCTGTATAATGCCACCCATTATCCTCCCTGTTGTCCCAGGAAAAAACTTAGAGGCCCTTTTTCTTCCTTTTTGCCTGTCCCATTCCTAGTCCACCTGTCCCGTCAAATTCTTTCACATTCCTCCACCGCCACTACCTTATCCAAGCTGCCATGGCCTTTCCCTGGCAGACTGCAGCCTCCACTTGCCCCAGCATTCTCCAGAATGCCGTTAAAACGCTTTCTATGCCTTGACTCTAGAACTCTCCAAGATGAAGATGTTGATGTTACTTTCCCAGAAAATGATCTTCAACCATAAAGGCAGACTATCTTTTCCTAGCTCCTTTATTCCAAGACAGGCAAGGAGCGTTGTTGGACCGGGTGATACCCCTGGGAGACGGCTTGTGAAGTTGGCCGGCTCGCCCTCCGTCGCTTTGTGGCGTGGGCTCACGGTCCTCTAGCTCTCGTGGTGGGGTTTGGCAGATGTCTTCTTTGATGAAGACTGTAAGTGTAAGGATACTCTTGAGCTTCATTTATAGAGGGCCAACTCTTTGCCATGTGTGTTAGTTTCCTATTGCTGCTGTAATAAATCACCACAAACTTAGTGGCTTAAAACAAAAAAAATGTGTTATCTTATAATTCTATGGGTCAGAAGTCTGAAACAGGCCCTGCTGGATTCCAGTCAAGGTGTCTTCATGGCGTCATTCCTTCTGGAGGTTGTAGGGCAGAATCTGTTTCTTTTCCTTTCTAGCTCCCAGAGGCTGAGTGCCTTCCTTGGCTCAAGGGCCCTTTCCAGCAGAAGTCTCACTGTGACCTCTTCTGTCTTCACTTCTCCTTCTCAGGCCTCACGCTTCAGTCTTCCTCTTTTCCCTTGTAAGGACCCTTGTGATTACGTTGGGTATACCTAGATGTTGTAGGGTATTCGCTCCATCCCCAAAACCCTCATCATAAATATGCAAAACACCTTTTGCCATGCAAGGTAACATTCACAGATTTCAGGGATTAGGACACGGATGTCTTTGGGTAAATATTCTGTTTACTGTATCTGAAGCTATTTAAGTTGATTCGTACATACTAACTAATCCTCATAACAAACCTGTGAGTTAGGTATCACTAATTATCCCCACAGATGATAAAACTGAAGCATAGAGAAATGTATCTTGAACTTATGTGATAAGATTATATAGCCATTAGATAGTGGAGCCAGAAGGCAAATTTGGGCTGGCCTTAGGGTCTATTCTTAATCATGATGCTTACTATTTCTGCAGATGCATTTTATACCCTTCAAAATGATTTTGGAAAGCCACCCTTATGATCTAGCCACATCTGTAGTAGCAATACTGTCTTCAATACTTACTTGTTGGCAGGTCCTGTGCCAAATTCTTTACAGCTGTTGCAAACAACGGGTTTGCAAACATCTGCATTTTGCCCGTAAGGAAACTGAGGGCCAGAAATGTTAATTCCCCAAGATCACGCAGCTAGTAAGTATCAAAGCTAGTATTACAAGCCAGATAATCTGATGCCTAATCATTGAGCTAAATTGCCTTTACCTTTATCTGGTGAAGGAAGTCATTAAAAAATAAGAATTTGCTATTAGACGGTTGGCATATTTGGTGACAGAATCAGAGTCCAGAAAGGTCCTGATGCAAGAGAGTTATATACTGAATTATGTAATTAGATATGAAGGGGGGGAAAAGCCTATGAAAGATGGTGTACATCACAAGGTTCAGGTACATACATACACTGGGGTAAAATTTTGTTTCTTTTAAATACTAGAACATTCGTAAGCTATACGGGCCAAAGTGATGGTTGCTACATTCATGGTTTAACTAACTTCCCCTGCTTACTGGTGCCACTACTACCCAGGGCTGGCTGGTTGGTGAGAGTTTATGGGAAGTCTGGTACGCCGTCTTTTATCAGCTTTTGATAGTGGTGCGCTGTGTTTCTCTTTGAAGTGGGATTTGTGGATAGTTGCTCAGCTTGGCAGTATGTTTTAATTCTGTCTGCTTACAGCTCATCATGTCAATGAAGACCAAGAGAACACCAAAGAAAACAGATTTTTTTTTTTCATGAAGATTGGGAATTGCAATATTATCTTGTTTCTGTTAAAGAGAAGATGATTTGTTTGCTTTGTGATACTGTAATATCAACACTAAAGAAATTCAGTGCCATCAGCATTATAATATTCATAAGGACCACATATATTTTAAATTAGAGGGAGAGGCATGAAAGGTTGTATTGCAGAAATTAAAGATGAAAAGCAAAAGCAAAGACATTTCTTTCAAGTAACAGTAAGACCTGGAAATAATGCCATTGAACCATCTTATAAAGTAGCTTATATATGTAGGAAAAAAGGGAAGCTGTTAAGTGACACAGAAATTGAGAAAGAAGGTATTGTTGAAGTTGTAGGATACTGAAACTCTATAATGTTTCAAAGTACAAACAATTGCTTCTTTCAAGGTGAACCATAACTGATCTGCAGTGTGAATGAGCCTTCATCTTAAGGTAATACTTTAAAAGGAAAATCTATATTATTCAGTTGCTTTGGATGAATCAGCTGATGCAGCTGACTCAGTGCCGGTTTTATACTTCATTTGGGTGATAAGATTTTCTTTGCTATGAAGAGTTACTTTCTTTGGGCACTCTTATGGGGAGTAGATATCTTCAACAACTTTCAAGATAAATGTTGTGAAGTTGGGCTGAATTTGATAAGTTTAGTGAGTGTATGTACAGACTACACTTTCCATGACAGGAAAACATGAAGGTTTTATTGCACAGATTAAAAAAAAAAGTATTAACAGATCTAGACCTTCTTATTTCTTTTCTTTGTATTCTGTATCAGCAAAATCTCTGTGTTAAACCTACTGTTTTAAGTGACATTTTGCAACAGATTATAAGTGCTGTTAACTGAATTGTGCAAATGTACTAGAGCATCTTTAGTTTTGTAACATGCTAAAGTTAAATGATGAAGTATTCAGTGTGGATTTGCTGTATTATTCTAAAGCACATTGGCCATCACAGGGACAGGTGTTAGCCAAAATTTTATCTCTGCAGAACAGATTGTTAAATTTTATAAAGAACAGAATCAGCAATGTGAATTATTGAAAGATTTCTATAGGAATGCAGTGTTTTCTGTGTGATGTCAGGTCCAATCAAAATGACTTGAATATTTCTTTGCCAGCTAAAACTAAGTCTGTATATGACACATGTCAAAAATATCCAAGCATTTTGAAAAATGCTATCTTTCTTCAGAGCACATCTTCAAAAGGAAATTTCAGATGAACATTTTCTTCAGTTAGCAAAAGTCATTGATAAGCAGGAAGATATATACAGATCATTTGAAGAATATGCACCTGGTATGGACCTTTTAATTGGAGAATACAGTATAAGCTTCACTGACTTTGAGAATCATGACATTACACTCAAAGTAGCATTTCAGCCTCACCTAATTGATATCACCAAGTCACCTAAAGAACTACAGGTGGAATTGATTGAGCTCTCAATAGATGCCATTTTAAAGTCATTGTGTGATGCTTTAAAAAAGACCCACTTGAAATATGGAAAAATACAATAGAATTTCCATGCTTTACACCACATGCCTGAAGAATGCTTTCTTGCATTTCAACCACTATTGCTGCAAATCTACATTTTCCTACCTAACCCAAATCAAGACGCTCATAAGGTCACAAATGACCGATACCCATCTAGCGGATCAACTGAAACTGTAGACCTCCATGTTGCAAGCAAATATTCAAATACTTTCAACAAAAATCAGACACAACAAAGTCATTACAAGGTCAGTTATCTTTAAAATTAGTTTTCATTTTTTGAAATTATTGTACATAGTAGTTAGGTTTTAAAAAATCATGTGCATTTTAAGAGATGCCTAATTGAGAGACTTCATGAAGTGTTCAAACATAGGAATTATAGGTATCCTAAAAGGGGAAGAAGAATGCCCCAGAAGCCCTACTAGGGGATATCATAAATGACAATTTCTCAAGTATCACCAAAAATTCAGACAACTTCCTTTCAGAGGAATATTGAACCCCAGCTTGTCTTAACTCAAACAGAGCTTCTCCAAGACACATTGTTATGAACCTGTTCAAAGTCAAGGCAAAAGAGAAAATTCTGCAAACAGGCAGGAGTAAGTATCAATTGACCTACAGGGGCAAATCCATCAGGGTGACTGTGGACTCAAATGAAACTTTTCAAGCCAGAAGAGAATTGGTCATGTACCTTTAACCTACTTAAAGAAAACAATTTTCAGCCCAGTATTCTATATCCCGCTAAGCTAAGCTTTAAAATTGATGGAGAAATCAAATCTTTTACTGATATGCAAACATTATTAGACCTATTCTACATACTGACCATCATAATGGACCACCAGGAAACTAAACACCCAGAAACTGAAGGACAAAAATCTAGCTTGAACAATGATGGAAAAGATAAAACTATGCAATGGACTTTCACAAAATAAGATTAATAGAACACCACCACACCTATTAATTATCTCAATAAATGTTGTTGGCTTGAATTCCCCACTGAAGAGGCACAGGTTGGCAGATTGAGTAAAAAAGCACAAGCCATCCATGTGCCACATAGCCTCAACATAAAAAGTAAGACTCATGGTTAAGGGATAGAAAACAATTTTTCAGGCAGACGGAAATCAGAATAAAGGAGGGGTTAGCAGTTTTACTTTCAGATACAAGTGGATTTAAAGCAACTAAAGTAAAAAACGACAAAGATGGACTCTTCATATTGGTCAAGGGAACAATACAATAAGAAGATATTTTAATTCTAAATATTTATGCTCCCAACTTAAATGGTCCTAGATCTATGAAACAGACCAATACAATATCCTATAACACTACTATAATAGTAGGAGACTTAAATATTCCACTTCAGAGCTGGACAGATCCTCTGAATAGAAACTAAACAAAGATACAGGGGACTTAAACATGACCCTAGAACAACAGTGCTCTATAGACAGATACAGAACCCTCTATCCCAAAGCTAAAGAGTATACATTTTCTCATCAGCCTATGGAACATTCTCCAAAATAGATCATATCTTAGGACGCAAATTAAATCTCTACAAAATTAAAAGAATTGAAATCATACCTTTTTTTTTCAGACCACAAGGCAATAAAGTTGGAACTCAACTCCAACCTAAATTTTCATTCCCTCACAAAGGCATGAAAACTGAACAACCTTATGTTGAATGATAGTTGGGTCAAGGAAGAGATTAAAAAGGAAATCATTAACTTCTTTGAGCATAACAACAAAGAAGACGCACGGTACCAACACCCGTTGGACACTGCAAAAGCAGCCCTAAGAGGGAAATTTATTATATTAGACACCTACATCCAAGAAACAGAAAGACAGCAGGTCAACACTAATGAATCGTGTTAAAGTAAAGGAAAAGGAAGAGCAATACAAACCTAGCAGAAGAAAACAAATAACCAAAATTAAATCAGAAATAAATTAAATCGAAGATACAAGAATCATTCAGAAAATTAATGAAACAAAAAGTTGGTTCTTTGAAAAGATAAATAAAATCAATAAGCTGTTGGCCAGATTGAGAAATAGGAAAGTAAAATCTTTAATAACCTCCATTAGAAACAAAATGGGAAATTACAGCAGATACCACAGAGACATAAGTGATTATTTCTGACTACTATCAAAAACTCTATGCCCAGAAATTTGACAATGTGGATGAAATGGACGAATACCTGGAATCACATCACTTACCTAGACTTAACTAACCAGGAAGAAATAGATCTCTTGAACAGACCACTATCAAACACTGAGATTACAGAAACGATAATAAAAAAAAAAATCTCCTGATAAAAAACAGCCTGGGACCATATGGCTTTATACCAGAATTCTACCACTCCTTCAAAGATGAGCTTGTACCTATACTGCAGAACCTATTCCAAAACATAAGAAGGAACCTTCCCCAACATGTTCTATGAAGCAAACATCACCTTGATAAAATCAGGAAAGGACCTAACCAAAAAAGAGAACTACAGACCAATTTCACTAATAAATATCAAGGCAAAAATACTCAACAAAATCTTAGCTGATAGATTGCAGCTACACTTTAAAAAAATTATACGTCATGATCAAGTAGGCTTCATCCAAGGGATGCAGTGCTGGTTTAACATATGCAAATCCATAAATGTAATAAACCATATCAATAGAAGCAAAAACAAAGACTATATGTTCCTCTCAAAAGATGCAGAAAAAGCATTTGGCAAAATACAGCATCCTTTTCTAACAAGAACACTTAAGAAGATGGCATAGGTGGCACATTTCTTAAACTGATTGAAGCCATTTATGACAAACCCACATCTAACATCATGCTGAATGCAATAAAACTGAAAGCTTTTCCACTTAGAGCTTTAACCAGATAAGGATGTCCCCTATCACCATTGTTATTCAGCACTGTGCTGGAAGTTCTAGCCAATGCTTTCAGGCAAGAGAAGGATATAAAGGACATCCAAATAGGGGCAGAGGAAGTCAACTCTCCTTCTTTGCTGATGATATGATCTTATACTTAGAAACCCCAGAGACTCAACCACAAAACTCCTTGAAGATCGATAAATACAGTAATGTCTCAGGGTATAAAATTAGTGTCCACCTATCAGTAGCATTTGTACATGCTAATAACAGCCAGGTTGAGAAGCTCGTCAAGGACACAATTCACTTCACAGTAGCTTCAGAGAAAATGAAATACTTGGGAATATACCTAACAAAAGAGGTGAAAGATCTTTATAAAGAGAATTAGGAAACCCTAAGTAAAGAAATAGCAGAATACATTAAAAAAGGGAAGAACATACCATGCTCTTGCCTGGTAAGAATCAACATCGTCAAAATGTCTATTCTACCAAAAGCAATCTACAGTTTCAATGCAATCCCCATTAAAATACCAACATCATGTTTTGAAGAACTGGAAAAAATAATACTTTGTTTTGTGTGGAACCAGAAAAAAGCTGTATAGCTAAAGCTATTCTTAGTAATAAAAACAAAGCTGGAGGCATCACCCTACCAGACTTCAGGCTATATTACAAGTCCACAGTAATTAAAACAGCATGGTATTGGCATAAAAATAGAGACATAGACATATGGAACAGAATAGAGAACCAAGAGATGAAACCAGTCTTTACTTGCCATCTGATTTGATAAACCAAACAAAAGTATACAGTGGGGAATAGAGTCCCTATTCAACAAATATTGGTGGGAGAACCGGATAATCACATGTAAAAGACTAAGACTCAACCCATACCTTTCACCACTTAAAAAATTGACTCAAGGTGGATAAATGAATTAAATCTAAGACACAAAATGATAAAAATCCTTGAAGAAAATGTGAAAACTCTTAATGATGTTTGACTGGGGAAAGATTTATGACAAAGACTCCTTTGGTCATTTCAAGAACAACAAAAATTAACAAATGGGACTTAAGTTGAAAAGCTTTTGCACAGCTAAGGACACAATAAATAAAGCAAATAGACAACCTTCAGAATGGGAAAAGATACCTGCAGGGTCTCAATCTGGCAAATGGTTGATAACTAGAATCTGTAGAGAACTCAATCAACAAAAACAGAGTAAACAATGCCATCTACCACTGGGAAAGAGATATGAACAGAACCTTCTCTGATGAAGACAGAGGAATGGCTAACAAACATTTGAGTAAAGGACATGTATTGTCCCCGATTGTCAGAGAAATGCAAATCAAAACCACCCTGAGATAACACCTACTCCCTGTGAGAATAGCCCACATCATAAAATCTCACCACAAACACACACATTCAGAGACATCCATTAATGTGGCAGGTCTTAGGAAAAATAATATTTCTGGATAAATTTATAATCAGAAATTGTTAAGAAGATATATTTTCTAGCAAAGAAAGTAAAAAATGACTTCAGAGTATTTTGAGAAAACTTACATGTCGTTTGATTTTCTTTGTTTCTGTTCTGTATGTGAATGTCATTATTTTTAAACAGTCTCTTTTGACAAATAAAAAGCAATAATTTATAGAAATTTCCTAACATATGAGATTTGTGTACTTTCACTTTTCGAGTGTGTGCATTTTCATTTATTTAAAGTTTAAATATATATATTTAACTTTATATATGTAAACTCTATATATTTAAACTTTAAATAAATGAAAATGTATGTGTGGAAAACAAACAAAAAAAACCCCCAAAATCTTAAAGCTGCAGATGCTGGTGTGGATGTGGAGAGAAGCGAACACTTTTACTCTGCTGCTTGGACTGCAAACTAATACAACCTTTTTGGAAGGAAGTATGGAGGCTCCTCAAAGAACTCAAATTAAACTTCCCATGTGATCCTGAAATTCCATTATTGGGCATCTGCCTAGGAGAAAAAATTTCATTTTATCATAAGGACATTTACACTAAACTGTTTACCACAGCTCAATTTATAATAGCCAAAATGTGGAAGCAACTTAAATGCCCACCGAGGAATGGATTAACAAATCCCTTGTGGTAAATGTATACCATGGAATACTATTAGCCATTAAAAAAAATGGAGACTTTACATCTTTTGTATTAACCTGGACTGAGTTGGAATACACTCTTCTTGGTAAAGTATCACAAGAATGAAGAAGCAGGGATCCAGTGTACTCAATTCTAATATGAAGCTAGTAGGCAATCTAATAGTTTTCTTGTAAGAGAAAAACTCAAATCAATTCAAGATGGGGGACTGGAATGGAGGAGAGAGGGGAATGGGCTGTTCTTGTATATGGCATACCTCTTGGGGCAGGACAGAATTATAAGAGGAATCTTACCTAACACATGCAATCAGTGTAACTCAATTCTTTGTACCGTAAATGAACCCTAAGCAATTAAAAAAAAAAAAGAAAAGAAACAGAAAAAATAATAGCCTAATGGAAATTTCTTGAATGTGGCCTTGATTATAGCTAAATTAATGTGGCCTTTTAGTATGAAAATACTCCCCACCCATGTCAGTAGCCTTTTAAGCCAAGTGTACCTATGATAGTGAAAGTTGAAAACATTTGATTATATTGCAGAGTAGCTCTCTCCAACCTTTTTGGCATTGATGGGTAGTGGCTGTAAATATGTATGAAGCTGCTTCCCAGCATTGTCCAGTGCTCACCTCTTACTGTGAGGCCCAGCTCCTAAGTTTCATGGAAGACAATTTTTCTAGGGATGGTGGGGTCAGGGAGGGGGTGTGCAGAGGTGAAGCTCTGTGACCCAGGGGTTGGGAACTGTAGCTGTAGAAAATCCGTAACCTTTGTCAGAAAGGTAGCCATGTGTTTATCCTGTCCAGGAGGTCACCCCATAGCCAAACGTGGGTCCTGTTCTACATCATTTCCACAACAGTCTATGAAGACTATCCTATTAATTAGAATTTTTCTTTTTATTCTTAACTACTTTTTGGGATACAGTGAAGCTTTTCCTTTTGGATTTTATTGCTCAAAGAAGTTGTTGAGTGTTTTATTTTTATTTGTATTATTTGTAGTGTGGTTTTATATGCTAATAACTTTAATACTTCCTTGTCATAGTAAGAAATGTTACACACTGCTTTCTGCTCTTGCTATGTATTTGAGGTCCTACTGTGTGCCGGGCATTGTGCTAGGTAAGTAGGCGTCAGGGTGCAATGACGAGTAAAATAGCCATGGTGCCTGCTCAATGTAAAGAGCTGTATAGTGATGAAAAGGGGAAAGCAATACCTGAACAAAATAGATAATTGTCTTGGCACTGTGGAAGAAAAAAATTGGCTGAGCTAGAGAGTAACATGAGGAGAACTGTTGTAGATGGGACAGCTGGGGAAGGCTGTGCAAGGCGACATTAGGGGTGAGAGTTGCAGCATTATGTAAATAGAGAAGATGTACAAAGGACTTGAGATGAGGTGGGGAGAGGCTGGCTTGGAACCAAGGTATGCTATAGGGGAGGAAGTAAGTTGAGGGGGAGGAGAGAGAGAGAGAAACAGAGCCTTATTGGCTGTGGTGTGAGGCATTTTTATTTTAAGATTAAAGCTTCTTATCAGAGACCTTTTTGGGGAGGGTGTTTTTGGACTTGCATTTGAAACCCAAGTTGAGAGGTCAGGTAGGCATTTGAATATATGGGTCTGTTTTTCAGAGAAGAGGTATCAGAGGGAGATAGAAATATGGGAGACATCAGTACAAATACAAATTTAAATCATGGAGTGGATGAGATAATGTAAGACAATCTAGAGTGATAATAGGCTTGGGAGTTGACCTTGAGGCTGTCTAACATTGAGAGGTTGGAGAGAAAGAATAGCAAAGGAGACTGATAAAACAGTTGGTAGGAGGAAAACCAAGGGCCATTGGGAGTAAGGAAGATGTTTCTGGGGTAAAGGAGGCCTCTGCTGTGCCAGATGTTCATCGAGATGATAAGTAATGTAAAGGAAGTATTTTCCATCGGGCTTGAAATGTGGGAATCTGAAGATTTTACAAGGACAGATTTGGTGGAGTGGTGGCCAGATGATAATTGAAATGGACAGATGAATAATGGGGGTTTGTTAGGAAGGGAGACTAGTAAGTAGAGACGCTAGATAATCCCTGTACTTCCATGAAGGGATTGGAGCCCTGTGAGGGAATTTAAGGTGCTTTAGTCAGAGTTCTCCAGGGGGACAGAGCTGACAGAATATATATATATATACACACACCGAGGAGAAGGGATTTATCAGGGGAATCGGCTTACTTGATTATGGAGGCTGAGAAGTCCCACAATAAGATGTCTGTGAGCTGGAGGACCAGAGAAGCTGGTGGTGTGGCTCTAAGTCCGAAGCCTTTTGAACCAGGGCAGCTGATGGTATAATGCTCAGTTCAAGGTAAAAAGCTGGAGAGCCTGGGACCACTGGTTTAAGTCCCACAGTCTGCAGGCCAGAGATGGAATGAACGAGTGGCCGGCCTTCATGGGAGAGCAGGGAAGATTTTCCCCTTCCTCTGCTTTTTTTTTTTTTTTTTTCTGGAGGGCAGGTTTTCCTCACTCAGTTCATTGGCTCAGCCTCCAGTCTCCTCTGGAACCTTCCTCACAGACACTCTGGCAGTTCAGTCATTCTAATTAAATGCCAAACCACCTGGATTTCCCTTGCAGCAGACAAGGGGTGGGCTCAGTGCCCACTGAAGAATTGAGAATAATCATTGCTTTATCAGTTACCTGTGTATCCTTTAAATCACTCAAGTTGACACCCCAAATCAGTCATCATGTAGAGTTAAAAGAAGCACAAGAGTTTGCTCGACTTTTTAAGTTTTAGATAGGAAGTGATCTTAAGTTGAACAACATGAAATTGGTGATATTTGACTAGTTTTTACCTGTAAGAACGGCAATTTCATGTAGTTTGAGTGACTAGAACACATCGTACTCCTGGGAATGAGTTGCTTAGAGAAGGGGAGCTTGATGGGGCAATATTGAGAGGGCTTAACCAAAAGAACGGGGAACAAACCTTTGAGCAGTTGAGAGAGATGGGATTGTTGGTCAGCAGAGGGCTGGCCCTTAAGGTGAGGAGAGGGCAAGGCATACGTTTTCCCAACTGTAACAGGAAAGGAAGTGTGCAGAGTCAGCCATGCTCCAGTGCTAACAGTATGTCCAGTCCCCAGTAGCTCATGTCCTACTGGGACAAACAATTATGTAATACGTTTATAGATTTATTGATGACTGTAGGTAAACACTGATTGATTTTGTTCATAGGGCTGAGTGGGTGCTGATTCTGTTCTATTCTGTAGTAGACTCTAAATTTGTCCTCCCCAGAGTCTCTGATACTTGTGATTTTTTTTTTTTGCTCAGTTTTTCTCTTTTACTAAACATGGAAGAATTAAAGTATTGTGACCTCCTTTTTTACCCCTCAGCAAACTGATCAGCAAATCAAAGAATAAACTGATTTTCTCACAAGTGACTCTCTTGCCGTACAGAAAGTTGTCTTTTTCAATATTACTGTTCGCATTCTTTGACTTGTCTGCATAACTGAAGCGTTATCTGTAGTTTGTTTCTTCAGTGCAGACTCCAAGTGCACTCTTCCCTGTCACGTGCACGGAATATGCTTATGAGGTGTGTGGCAACAATCAGCTGTTTGGAGGGAGACTTTATTCCACTGCATGATATAGTCTTAAAAATGATTTTCATGAGACCATCATGTGGACATGTCTATACGCCATCATTTTCCCTTGCACATAATTCAGTACAGAATTCCAGGTACTGACCGTTAAATGGATTTTTAAAGCTGTGATGACCATGCCTTTAATGCCTTGGGATCCTTTTTCATGAAATGTCTCCTGTAATGTTTGTTTTAAATACTGTTCTCATCTGTGTTTTTGGGACTAAGGCCATAGTGAAAGTGTTCCCAGGAGGAGCCTTCTTCATACTCTGTGTGTGCTTGTTGAGCTATAGGCAACTTTGGTGTGTACATGGCTCCAAAGCAATCCTTTCCTCAAAGTACAGAAAAATGTGGGCACCCATGGATTAAGGGGGTAATATTATATTACTGGAAGTATTAGCTAAAACATGTAGCATTTTTTTGAAAACTCTGAGGCAGTGGCGTTTTAGGCTTGACTACGGTTTTATTTTATGGAAGTATGTGGCTTTACTACGGGCAGGATGAGTCTACACGTTCTAAATGTGCTGGTAGAAGTTGCATGCATGCATTTACTGAAGTAAATGTGTATCTTCAGTATTGTAATTTTTCAACAGAATCTGTCAGAAGTGTTTTTAAAAAAAGCCATAGTCTATGGTGTTGGGATGAGCAAAGAAAAATTTCCTCCTTATTTCACATTGCCTTTAATAGCATGTCTGTTCAGGAAAAAAATGTGCAGTTGAATCAGTTGTGTACCTGACTTTCAAATAGTTTTAGGTTCTTTAGGTTGAAATTTGGGTTATGCAAGGATCCCTTTTGGTCTTTCCATGGAGAACCACTCACAACCAGTGTCCTTGTGTCTAGCATGGTGCTGCTCAGCAGCCTTGCTGATCTGGAATTTGCTGGATGGTTCCCCGACAGAGCGTTGCCCTGATAGTCCATTTGCTGTTGCTTTGGCGTTTGCAGTTGCAAGCCGATGTGTATCCCCACTCTTGGTCTTCACTAGGGAAATGGGGCCTGTCTGGCAGGATGAGGTCTGTGCTAAACCTTGCACTTCCTGTTTCTATGTATGCTGCTGGGCAGGCTGAAGGGTTCTTCCCTGTAGTTAGCCTTTCCCACCCCAGTGGTGATAGTTGCCTTAAACGACGACAGTTTTGAATTCTACGGGGCTATTTCTGTCCACGTGCCTGTGACTAGAGGGGCTGTGAGAGCACCTGGCAGGTCTGTGGAGGTGCGGCGATCTGGTGTGCCTCTGCTCCCCTCCATCAGGGCCTTGGGGTGCTTGTCCCTATATCATGACTCCCCCTTCCCTACCAAAAGATAATTTGCTGTGAATGTTGGTTCCTTTTTTTCTTACTCTAAATTTTTTTGCCTTATTTCTTCACGCTTCTGTCCATCCTGGCATAGTTTAATGATCAGTCTTCTTTTGGTAGATTGCAGTCTCTTGACTTCTCCCCCTCCCCCATTAAACTGAGCAAAAATTGTGAGTACAATCCTTATATTTCTTGCCTTATCACAAAATCAGTGAGTATTCATAACAGGGCAAAAGAGAACGTAAATATCCATCCTGGCTTTTAACTTTGTTAGATGGCTTTCCATGTATTTTTTTTTCTCCCCAAATGTGTCATATGTACTATCTTTAAACTGCCTTTTCTCTACTTTATCTCCTGGGAATAATTTTCCTTACATTTCTATTTAAAAAATTTTATATTTCTAAATTTCTGGTGGCTGACGATCATTTCATGATAAAAATCTATCATTTGACCAATCTTCTAGTTTTAGACATCTAGGTGTGTTCTCTTCCTTTCTTTGCTTTCTGCCTCCTTGTTGTTATTTCTAGATAATGGGTGTGCAGAGTAGTTTGTACACTGTCCATATAATTATTTTTTTAGCCTTCATGTAGAATTTTTGTAATGTGAGGGATAGGCTGTTGATCATTATAACTTCACCTTGTGTGTTCAAAGACAGGGACCCGCATCTATGCATGTGTCTTCCCAGTATGTATCATGGTGCGTGTTCATTAAAGAGCTGTTGCTGAGCTTTGGAAGTATGAGGGCTGTTTGACAAACATCTGAGTATTTCCTATGTGCTTGGAACCCAGGATATAGGGGTTTACAAGAGAGCTGAGTTCTATAGAACAAAGTTAAGCCTTTTAGTGAGAACATCGGTGGAGAAAACTAAGACACACAGTATAGTAAAAGCAGGCCGTTGGTATGGTTACTTGAGGGGAATTCAATGCTTTTGGCTAATTAACAGTTGACTGATTTTTTTTCTATAGATGGTAGAATCCTTATGTAGCATTGCCCACTAGTGCTAATGGATTGAGATAGAATGATCTTTTTCATATTTATACTTTCTGATCCTTGTAACTGCATTCAGTTATTCTTAAATTTGAAATTTCATACCTGAATATAATATGCTGTTATACTTAGTGATTTCAGAGACCCAAAGATCTTTTAGAATTGAAGTTTGTGGGGATTAGAAATATATTTGCTCAAAATATTTTTGGTCCTTCTATTGCACGTTGATTAAACAAAGATTGTAGCCATGGTGGAGATTTTCTGCTATAAATTGGTGTTTCAACCCTGCTAGCTGTTCATGCTTTCTGTGATCCCACTTATAAAAGTGGAAAGTGAAGGATGAGTAGTTACCCTCTCAGGCAGTCACATAATTTAAAAACAAAAAAAAGGAGAGAGAGAGAGAGAGAGAGAGATGTGTGTGTGCCTCAGCAGAGCTATAGTAGTGTTTCATATTGCTGCTTCTTTCTTTTTTCTTGTAGGGTCAGCTCTCAATGTTGCAAGAAAAAATAGACCATTTGGAGCGTTTGCTAGCTGAGAATAATGAGATCATCTCAAATATTAGAGACTCGGTCATCAATTTGAGTGAGTCTGTGGAGGATGGTCCAAAAAGTTCACAAGGCAATTTCAGCCAAGGTGCTGGCTCCCGGCTGCTGTCACAGTTGTCTCTCTCAGTTGACCCTGCAGACTGTCAGTTTGCTTCACAGAGTGGAAGTCAGAATTCAGATGTTCAGGTAATGTATATATTCATTAGTAATTACTGTGATTTTTTTGATTGTTTTTGGATTTGATCTGATAACCTGTTCTAACTTGGTAAGTTGCTTAAACTCTTTAGATTACATTTTCTCTTTTTATAAAGTGTTTTAATTACTCATGTTGAACGTTAATATTCTTTTTCATGATAAAATTATGTAATTTTGTATTTCAGCTTTTCTTATACCTTTGTGAATACACCTTTTGTCTGCATTTTGGGTCTTATTTTCTGTAATATTTGAAAACCTTTAGAGCTTTAAATTTTGCTTAAGAGATTTTCTTACCTTCCTTTGGAGAAGCAAGTAAACTGCTTTTATATATGTTATGTATTAAAGGTTTCATACGAGGTAAGGTTAGTTTTTGTTTTTTTTGAAAATACTCTTTTATAAGGGGGAAGGGAAAGATTTTTAGCTATTGCCCACATGTGGCTACTGAGGACTTGAAGTGTGACTAATTTGGTTTGAGGTGTGCTTTAAGCGTAATGTACGTACACAGATATTTCAGACCTAGTATGGAAAATATCTGAATGCATTTTGCATTGGTTACATGTTGAGGCAATATTTTAGATATATTCGGTTAAATAAAACATCATTAAAATTAATTTTACCTGCTTTGTTTTATTAGAAAATTAAAATTGCGTACTTAGATTGTGTTATATTTGTTTTGGATAGTTTGCTGTTCTACAGGGTAATGGAATTGAAAACCAGGGTCGGGAAAGGCTTTTGCCTTTCTCAAACTCAGAGCAGAACCACTCAAATTGGCTCTGCAAATTTGGGGAGGTCTGTGTTTAACTTTATGGCTTAGACTTCGTAGGAAGATCCTAAGGGGTGAATATTTTAAAGTTGGACAGAGTTAGTTGGGTTCTGGCCTGGCTTTAGAGTAGGCATTTTCCACTAACTCCTGATGAGAGAGAATATGATATGATTTTGAGGCCGTGGCTCGCAGGCCAGGTCTCTCCTCTGCAACTCATCAGCTCGTGTGTGGCCTTATTCAGATAGGATCAGAATCCTGTACTTTGCCGAGAGAGCTGTTTCTGGCTTTATTTAGGTCTTTACTGAGTGCTTTTTAGGTACCTGGCCTTGACATCCATGCTAAGGGAACAGCAAAAAAAAATGTTTATTTTGTGGTCCAAATCTGGGCTGAAAAGAAGAGTTGCAGAGCAACCATGGAAGGCAGGTGGAGTGAGGCAGAGGGATCCTGGGAGTGCTGGTGGGCCAAAGAAAGAACCAGAAAGAATAGCAAGACATCCTGCTGCCCAGCTGATTCCCAAGATTGCTTAGCTCATCCTTGGGAGGATTTTATTTTACTTATTACAGTCATAAATTCCATAATGAGATATTTATGTTACTGCCTTAAAATACTTTGTATTGACTTTTATATAATTTGTTTGGTATTTAAAAAATTTTTGTTACCCATTTATATATTAATTAGGATGTAATTTTTACAGCCTAATAAATTTTAATGTAATTTAAATTTTACAAAGTAAAGGTTGTTTGTCACTTTTAGTGTTATAGAGACTATGAGAAGAATAAAAGTAAAGTTTTATTTATTTTTTTCCCTTTTGGGTATGAATAGATTATTAGCTTAGAAGGCATACTGCATCAGAAAGCTAGAATACATTTAGATAGTTAAAAGATAAATCTCAGTTTAATTCCTCCATTTTTAAATGATTATGCCAATAGTCGACCTTGTTGTAGTTTTGTTCTCAGAATATATGTGGAAGAATAGCCACAGATACGTTTTCATTCAGATGTAGATTTTAAACAAAGATGTGAGATTAATTATAAAATAAAGACAACTCTGATAAAATAAAAAGTTGTTTTCAGTACTATATTTGAAAATATTGAAATATTTGACCATCAAATTTTATCAGAAATTTTTTTGTTGGTTTTATTTCTGTTGTGTTGGAAATAAAGTAGGAGAAGAAGAAGTTGAGTGAAATAATTTTTTATTAGAAGCAGATGGGGAGGAGATTATTTATCAGGATAGTTCGGTAGCACAAGTAGCATTTCAGGCATTTCAAGGGTGATTAAATATTTTCTGACTTAAATATTTTAATTAATGTCTACAGAATAGTTTCATTTTATCATTTGCAGAGTATAGCATGGAGTAACTTTGAGCAAATAATTACCAACATTAAGTTTAAATTAATGGTTAAAGTTTAATTTTTTTTCTTTTATATTTTTAGATGTTGGATGTTTATAGTCTACTTTCTTTTGACAATCCAGATGGTGGAGTTTGGAAGCAAGGCTTTGACATTCAATATGAAACTAACGAATGGGACACTGAACCCCTTCAAGTCTTTGTGGTGCCTCATTCCCATAATGACCCAGGTAAAATTTGCATTTCAGATATATTAGAGGTTATGAAGCTCATTTAAGACCCAGAGTCTTTTAATGAGAGTCTGGTGGAGCCCACTTCTCAAATTTTGAAGACATTGTTCTCTGATTTTTAAAAGTAACACATTCCTTTTATGTGTCATTATATTGTTCTCCTTTTATAAAATTTTATGTGCCATTAAAGATAGTCATTGTGCAGTATGAAATAGTAATAATCATGCTCAATATGTTGATTATTTGTACAAATTGGAGTACTTATATCCTACTAATTAACACAGCTTTCACCTCATTTATTTAATCACAGCGTTAAGACATTTGTGTTCAATACTTGATAGATTTGACTTGTACCCTTGCAATATGCTCCATAGGTGTGGTCCCACCATTAACCCTCCCTCTGTCGAACCACTCCCTTTCCTTCCTATCCCCTTCCCTTCCCTCCTTCATCCTGGGCTATAGTTGTGACTTACCTCTCATATGAAAGTGTGAGTGATTATAAATTGGTTTTATAGTAGTACTGAGTACATTGGCTATTTTTTTTCCCATTTTTTTTTTCTATTCTTGAGATACTTTACTAAGAAGAATATTTTCCAGCTCCATCCACATAAACATAGAAGAGGTAAAGTCTCCATCTTTTTTTAATGCTGCATAGTATTCATGGTATACACATACCACAATTTATTAATCCATTCATGGGTCGATGGGCACTTGGGCTTCTTCCAAAACTAGGCAATTATGGATTGAGCTTCAGTGAACAATCTGGTGCATATATCTTTGTTGCCAAGTGATTTTTGGTCTTTTGGATATACACCTAGTAGAGGAATTGCAGGATCAAACAGCAGGTCTACATTTAGATCCCTGAGTGTTCTCCAAACTTCTTTCAAAAGGAACGTACTAGCTTGCATTCCCACAGGCAGTGCAGAAGTGTTCCCTTTTCTCCACATCCATGCCAACATCTGTAGTTTTGGAATTTTGTAATGTTGGCTACTCTTACTAGAGTTAGATGATATTTCTAAGTGGTTTTGGTTTGCATTTCTCTGATGATTAAAGATGATGAGCATTTTTTCATGTGTCTGTAGAACATACACCCGTCTTCTTTAGAGAAGCTTCTGTTCTAGTCTCTTGCCAACAATGAGATGGGATAACTTGTTCTTTTATTATTAATAAGTTTGAGGGCGGCACCTATGGCTCAAAGGACTAGGGCTCCATCCCCATATACCAGAGGTGGCGGGTTCAAACCTGGACCCAGACCAAAAACTGCAAAAAAAAAAAAAAAAAGAAAAAAAAATTGAGTTTC